>CM029017.1:175049224-175091724 GCA_016801055.1 Panax notoginseng
TTTATGTGATATAAAGATACTATAATATAGTATGAACAATATACTACAACTTAGATACAAAATCAAGAACAAATTATCAAACCACTGTCAGATCCGTGCTCATGAAAATCCTGTCAGAGCTTTTTGGGCTCGTTATGGGTTACCCAAAACTTGACCAGTCATGGTTGGTCAACGGTGTTTGACCACCCATAACTTGCAACCTACAACCGATCTGACCCTGATTTGAGTTCCAGAGCAAAGATCTTACAGCATACTACAAGATCAAAGCTTAAAACAACAAAAACTCCTAACAATCAAAGATCTACGAGGACTGACATTTGACTGTTAGACCAAAAATCAAAATTTTCCAGATTTTTAAAATCTTCAAATTCATTCACTTAGATGTTATGTATCTACAAGATACCAACCCAGATCATCATTAAACATTATATTTAACATGTTTAACACACAAAAAATTACATCTAACAACAGATCGTTGGACAGATTTCTTGGCTAGGGTTTATACCTTCTTTGATCAATCTTTGATTCTAGGCTTCTGATTTGGTTATGGTGTTCGTGGGGCTTGATTATGTGACTGATAAGCTGTATAATTTTGTGGGTTTTAGTGAGAGAGATGATTGGTTGGGTGTTTGAGCAAAATGGCCTAACAAATGACATTTTCACTCTCTCAATCCTTATATACAAATGTATGGCTGATAATTGAGGCTAATTGCTGGCAAAAATTAAGTCACAATGTCAACCAAGTGGTTCACCAACTCCAACAACTCTAACACTTGGCAAAATTCAATAATACAAGAGGGGTATTTTGGTCATTTCGCTCACAAATTTAATGGCATTCTTGTAATCTTGCAAACCTTTAGGGTTTAACCCTAAGATTTAGCCCAAATCAATTGTTGAATTTCCAATTTAGGGTTTGCACAAAAATAAAATTAAATAAATTTTAGTTTCTAAAATTTTGAAATAAGGATTTCCTAAATATGATAAATTTTCTAATTACTTTATACAAGAACATTAGGGTTTAAAATATAATAGTTATCGTTGACCTTACAAATTTAGCAATTATGGTTTACGATTTTGATAATTAGGGTTACCAAATCACAATTAGGATTTATTATTAGGGTTCTAGTCATTAGGGTTTTAAATTACTAATTAGGTTTTCCCTAATTAACAATTAAAATCTACTGTACATCACATTAACACAATTACCAATCAATCTTGAACTCTAATTTGAGTTCCAAATTAGGGTTTTTAATAACTTAGGGTTTTATTAAAAATTATTTAGGGTTCCTAAATTTTTAATTAGGGTTTACCTAATTAATCATTTAATACACAACATAAACCATATAACACAGTTATATAACAGTCTTAAACCCGCAATTGATTTTCAAATTAGGGTTTCCCACAGTAAAACTAGAATTTTTCAAATACTACACCATAATTGACCAACTATCATCAATACGTACATACAGTACATATTTATAGCATTGAAAAATCAAAATATAAGTAATATTATATTATTATTCTCATTCCTCGATAAAAATTCAAAATTAGGGTTTGGATTCCATATCTGATTTATTCTTCCATATTTAACCTTAATAATTAAGGTAAAATAATTAACTTTATAATCTATACTAAAATTCATATAATAAAATAATTATTATAATTATTCTAAAAATCACTCCATATATTATTTAAATAATATATGATCATATTTTCATGGAAAATAATTAATAAAAACCTTTCTACCATAAAATTAATTATTATAAGAATATACTTTATAATAATCAATAACTCTAAAATAAAATTAGTTGCAAATATTCATGTAATAAAATATATTTTTATTTATCACATAAATACATATACACATTATCTTGTACAAATCCTCATCCTTAAAATAAATAAAAAAATTTATACGCAAAATTTCTGATTTAATTATATAGAAAATATTGGGTTGTTACATTCACCCTCCCTTATAAAGATTCCGTCCCCGGAATCACCGTTTTAAAACCTATTCATACACGGGTACATAGCTCACACAATCTTCGCAAGTAAATCTCGACCAACTTTGATCGAACTGATCTTTAACTATTCCCATAAAGCTTGTCTTTTTGATTAAACAGAAATTTGATTTCTAAAAGAACTCAAATTGCTCCCTCAAATTTTCTTTATAAAATAATTTACTATATATAGGAAAATCATGTAAAAAAAATAAAATTTATACGAATAATACCTGGAGTTCCATTGCCAGTTGCCATCGTATCCTGGACGGTCATGTTGTAGACCCTTGTTGTTGATTTTGTTGGCTTGTCTGACGACGTAGGTCCCGTGATTGCCAGAGTTCCGCTGCCCTTACCAGTAGTCACACTTCCTGCCTCCGCCCTCCTCTTCGAACAATCCTTCACCTTGTGTTCAGTCGACCCGCATAGAAAACACCCACTATTCATCCTAGGATTTGGACAGTTAGGAGAGATATGGCCCTCCTGCCCGCACTTATAGCAGACGAATTTTCCTTTCAGACATTCCCCAGAGTATTTCTTTCCACAAGTCTTGCACTGCACCGCTGGCTTTTTAACACCTTCCTACTTGATCTGAACATTCCCAAAGTTATTCACCTTCCTCTTGCTATCTCCACTCCTGCTCCCACTATTAATTCCTACCTTCCCAGCTCCTTCGGTCTTACCCTTATTCTTCCTCTCCTTGTTGTAGAGGCTCATGGCCTCACTTCCCTCCTCAACAATAATCGCCTTCTGCATGAGTGCTGCAAATGTAGGGATCTACAACACTGCCACCTTATTGTAGAGCAAGGGTTTCAATCCCAGCTCAAACCTTCTCGCTTTCCTAGCCTCCGTATCAACTTGATGTGGAGCGAACCTAGCCAACTCATTGAACTTTCCGGCGTATTCTGACACCGTCATATTCTCCTGCTTTAATTCTAAAAATTTCACCTCCATCCTAGCCTGTATACTAGGTGAAAAATAGTTTTTGAAAAATAAAGTTTTGAACCTATCCCATATGACTACACCTTCTCCTGCCCTCACTTGATTCGCTTCCCACCAAAAATTTGCCTCACCCTTCATCATGTAGGTGGCAAAAGCGGTCTTCTGCCCTTCAATTACCCTATCTATCACGAATGCCTTCTCAATCTCTTTAACCCAAGTCTGGGCTTTAACAAGGTTAGTTGTACCTTTGAATTTCGACGGTCCTACAACCTTAAAGTCTTTGAAGTTCGCTAAGCAATTATCCGGCTGATTCCCAGAGACTGGTATCCCTTGCTGCATAGCTTGTGCTACCATATTCACCAAGTTCTACATCGGGTCTGCTTGTTGTTGTCCCTCAACGTTATTGACAGATTCTTCTGCCCTTTGATTACGAGTTCAACGTCTTGGCGACATTATATGATTAGATAAAATCATAAATTTAACTTACATTCTAAACCTTATCGCATAAGTTTAATATTTTAAACTTGTTTCATTACTCAAACATAGATTCATATTCATTCAACGAATATTTTACATAGCATAGCACATAATGCTTTAAACATCAGTTATCCCTTGTGACTACAAAAGTCGGGATTTACAAACTTGATCATTACAAAAGTTTTAGAATATTACATTACACAGACATACTTATCCTATATATTACATTAAACACACCTAGAACCTATACTACCTATTTGCTACGCCCTTTTTCCTTGGACAACCTTTCGCCTGATGACCTTCTATCCCACAGATAAAACATGCTCCTAGTTTATAGTCAGGACAATACAGAGTGGTATGTCCCTCATAACCGCAAAGATAACATATTCTTTTCCCTTTTTTCTTATCGAATTTTTCTAAGTCGTGGTCTTCCATCTTTCTTTTCCCCTTCTTGCTCGGAGCTGCACACGATGAGTTGCTTGTGGCTCCCATCTGATCAATTTGGATTTTAAGCTTATCTTATTTTTCCATTGTTTCTATTAACGCTTGACGCAACTTACTATTCAACAGCTTTTCTATTTTACACAGCTTTTCCAGAGAAGAAACCTTGTTCCTCAGATCCTGTACCTCCGTTGATGCTTGATCAGCTTCAACTTTAGTGTCCGAATCACTATCTATCAGCTCCACCACTTTCGGATATGGTATTACGTTTTCTAAAATAACTACCTCGTCTGAGTTGTTTTCATTGTGAGCCTCTATTTCAGCTATTGGCTTCGATATCAGCTCGGGTGTATGGATTTGATCCTTCTTCATGCTATAAGCATATAACAAGCCTTTTCCACCAGACATCTACACACATAAATTATCATGATTAGCATATAATATATACACACAGCAAATAATAGTTTTATATAAGTTATCTTTTATTTTTTTGACGATGAATTTATTCAATTCATCTCTTTTTAAACTCTATATGAGTTATTTATATTTTCAATGTTTCCCTCTATTCTAAGGTTATAGCCTAAGGTCTAGCCCACCTAAGGTTTTTAACCCTAAGCTCTGATACCAACCTGTAACTTTTATGGTGCTTCCAAACATAGCACCTCACAGTGGTACCTATCAGCTTGCCACCGACTGAATCGGCGTCCCCTACGGAGAGTCTGGCTTCGGTGCATTCCACACAAGGAAGTCACCAGCGAGAGGCTCGGGGCTCTTCGCAAATTCATGCTTATAGCTCTGATATCAACCTTTAAAGCTTCTAAATTCGGGTACTTAAAACCTGAACTCGGTGCTTCACGATGCCATTTCTATGAGCGGAATAATACTAATATTAATAACAATAATAAAAAGATCAACTAAATTTACATATTATCAGAGTTTGAATCCCAAGTACGTAACCTTTAATACATTCCTTACATAACATGATAGATAATATATATCATTGTCTTAATAATAATATCAAACTACTACATAACTACCACAAATCTTATTTGGTTAACTTTCCTTTTCCTTTGTTTCTGCATGAGCCCTCTAGTTCTTCATACTTGGCTGAAAACATTTAAATTAAGCAAGGATGAGCATTTGAGTGCCCAGCAAATAATAACAATTATATATATATATATAAGCTGAAAGAATTTAAACGTTTTCTTTATACTACACTTCTACAACAGATCAATAGTTGTGAAGTAATCTGAACCGATAATAATAACATAACAACCCTCTTTCAAATTTTTGAAACTACGTAATGACTATAAATAGGGTTAAGGTGATATACTATGAACATTGTTTTCATTTTCGAAAAGGTTAAACAGAACTTCATCTGTAAATCGTCATGACTTATGGGCACGGGGGTGATCAGCCCGTTGTACCCTGTATTGATCAATACTACATGCAAGAACGAGGGTATCGTTCACTCTGTCCGCCTTGGGCGCATAAAAGTTTTCCCATGTAGGGATGTTCATACTTGTCTGGGTTCCAAATCAAAGGTTTTATCTTGTTCAACAATAATCTATAATTCAACATATATATATATATATATATATATATATATATATATATATATATATATATATATATACGGGTAATTGACAAAGGTGTATCAACATGTGATTAAATACAATGATTATCCAAGTGGGAACACTTGTATAACCATTTATAGAAATTAACGAATAGAATATATATCTGAATTACCATATACTAACATGTTGATAAGCAATGAGCGTATATAATATAGGGTTAATAATCTGTACAATAATAATATAATTTAGAAACATTCTTACTCATGTCCATTGCATAAAGAAAATGCAAAGGTAAGATACTTGCCTGATGCGCTGCTTACAACTTTGTGACGCCCCCAAAATAGGTCCATTCCACCCAACCCATTCTGAGTCGCCAAATACATAGTACAGAAAACAACTATAACTTTATTATTACAATTGTCGTGCAAAATACGACAACACATATACTGTGAGTTTAAATACAAATATTGTCTTCTAGACAATATCCACACTCAAATAAGTCCTCATTACAATTATTGATACACTATTTTACAAAATAGTGAGGACTACTAAAACAAATATCTTGAACCATCATTCCATACCCCAACTAGTACCCGCTACATTCTCGCCTCCTGAGAAGAAAAATAGAACAAAAAGGAAAAGGGTGAGCTCAACTAGCCCAGTACAGAATATTATAACTAAGATAATATAGAACAAATTATCGTTAGTCTTCAACAGGAAAAAATTTAATAGAAAACAATAGACAATAAATTTTAAATCATTACTCGCAGAGGAAATAATAATTCATTAGAAAAGTTAAGTAGAGGATGAAATCTACTATCATCTATAAATTTAAAAGTCCATCATCAATATTTTATCCATGTAAAATCGATCAATAAACATCTTGAATCAAATATTCATCTTTGCACTACAGGCCAAAGATATTCATCAGTTGGTCATGTTCATCTCAACACATGTACATCTTTGTACTACGGGCCAAAGATATTCATCATAAAATCATTAATCTTTGCACTACAGGCCAAAGATATTCAGTTATATCATCATTTAGGACTGAGGATGATGAAATTTTTTTTAAAGAAAACGAATCCAGTGAAACAAAAGAATAAATATTAAGGATTCGTATTTCAAACAATCCGAGTTCAAAAATACTTCATAAATAATCATAGCGAAGTAAAATTCAAGGATGATCAAAACATGGATACAATCAAAGCTAGTATCCATAATAGATATCTTGGACACAGAAAAGAAAATTTAATTTTTTTGTGAATAGTACTTTATTTGTGAATAGTGACGTATACGTGAATAGTAACCTCGACACTAAAAGGTAAAAATTCCACAAAAAAAATTATCATGCTTGGAGAATAGTACTCGTAAATAGTAACCTATGAATAGTAACTCATGAATAGTAACTCATGAATAGTAATCCCAACATGAAAAGATAAAAATTTCACAAGAAAAATCTTACCAATATTCGTGTATAATGATATTGAAAGAAATAATATCATTGATAAAAAATAGCATCCCTTACCTCCAAAAAGACAGTACTTCTAGCTGGAATACTGGATATAGTGCTGAAGGGAACTTGCACCGTATTACAACACTCAAAGTATCAAAAAAACTCACAAGAATACGCTCAATATATCGAGAGAGAAAGAGAGAAAACTTTAGTTTCTGGTGTGATTTTTAATTCTAACCTAAGCACCCTATTTATAGGAAATTGCTTAGAACACCAAAGTAAAAAATTTAATAAAATATTAATATATATATATATATATATATATATATATATATATTATAAATTCCTACGCACACCTCCACTAATCCAAAACATCAGCCACACATGTGCCAACTCACCAAAAATGTTTTTTATATAAAAATCATTTAAAACTTCAAAAAAAAATCAATTATTTCGGGACTTCAATAATTCACAATAAATGGTTTATCAGAAAAATTTAAACTTTATGTCTTTTCCATAGAAAATACCATTCTCTACAACTCTGTAAAAGAAATTTTTTCCAAATTCCAAACAGAAATTGACCGAAATCCACAAACTGGCGATTTTATAGGCTATAATCAAATTTCAGTCAAGAAATGGGGTCAACAAACATGACAAACATGTTTTAAATATTTTTAGTAACAAAAATACTCTTCCTCCTCATTTATTCATATATCCCACATTCATTGTAAAAATATCACCATTATTATATTATTATAATATAATAATATATTTAAACGAATTTTTATCAAAAAAATATAAAATATTAATTTTCAACAATTGTCACATTAAAAAAAATTCCATCTATATCCACATACAATGAATATTTTCCTCATCATATAAATCAATAATTAATTATTCACAAATAATATTACAGAATCACAATATTGACAACTAGGCAGTTTTCAAGAAAGAGAGGGCTTTTCAATAAGGATTTTTTCTTACTGGCGCGCAATTAGATGACCAAACCTCTCCTTGGATAGAACTTTCTAGACATTGTCAATAATGCTATCTAATAATATTATTCAAATAATATAAATTATTGATCTGATAATGGAAAATATTATGCAGTGAAAATTATTGAAACAACAATAATATAAAATATCAACGTAGCAATTATTGAATCAACAAAATAAAATATTGAAAAGTAATTACTGTAATAATTATTGAGTAGTGCATTCTTACGTAAGAATCAATAATTCAAAAATATTGTGCAATACAGTGTGCTACTGTGCAACAACGCGTATTATTTTACTTTACCCGTCGGGTATTTCAACAGTGTTAACGGTAACGATTACGCTGTTATTTATAAAAATTTAAATTTGTCATTTTCTTCATCCGAAAGTTATTCTGTTATGGGGCCCACAAATGGCTGCGCCATCGTACGAATATTTCCCGACAACAAGAATATTCCACGACAAAACGAATATTTCCCGACAACAATGAGTATTTTATAACCACTTGCGTATTTCATAAACTTTGCACATATCACCCTTAACTTTAAACTTTTATCAATTTACCATTTACTGAATAATAATTAGAAGAAAAATTGAATACTTTTATTTCATAAAATTCGGGGTCTTACAATCTCCCCTCCTTATAAAATTTCGTCCCCGAAATTTACGTACCTGGTATTTTAAAGAGTTGAGAGTACCTTGCTTTCATTTCAGATTCCATCTTCCCTGTCATCATGATTTCTCCATTGCTCATCTCTTGTATTTCAGATATCATTCTAGAATACAGCTTCAAAAAAAAGGTTAATTGACATATCACAATTTGTCAAAAAAAAATTCAGCTTAGGTAGGACACACTAGCGAAGGATATTACTCGTCTCTCCCCTCCTAGTTCTAATCACGGATCTCCGCCAGAGACCATATTTCTAAACTCTGATACCAACTGTGACGCCCCCAAAATAGGTCCATTCCACCCAACCCATTCTGAGTCACCAAATATATGGTACAGAAAATAACTACAACTTTATTATTACAATTGTCGTGCAAAATACGACAACACATATACTGTGAGTTTAAATACAAATATTGTCTTCTAGAAAATATCCACACTCAAATAAGTCCTCATTACAATTATTGATATACTATTTTACAAAATAGTGGGGACTACTAAGATAACTATCTTGAACCATCATTCCATACCTCGACTAGTACCCGCTACATTCTCGCCTCTTGAGAAGAAAAATGGAACAAAAAAGAAAAGGGTGAGCTCAACTAGCCCAGTACAGAATATTACAACTAAGATAATATAGAACAAATTATCGTTAGTCTTCAACAGGAAAAAATTTAATAGAATACAATAGACAACAAATTTTAAATCATTATTTGTAGTGAAAAGAATAATTCATTAGAAGAGTTAAATAGAGGATGAAATCTACTATCACCTATGAATTTAAAAGTTCATCATCAATATTTTATCCCTGTAACATCAATCAATAAACATCTTGAATCAAATATTCATCTTTGCGCTACAGGCCAAAGATATTCATTAGTTGGTCATGTTCATCTCAACACCTGTTCATCTTTGCACTACGGGCCAAATATATTCATCATAAAATCATTAATCTTTGCACTACAGACCAAAGATATTCAATTATATCATCATTTAGGACTGAGGATGATGAAAAATCTTTTAAAGAAAATGAATCCAGTGAAACAAAAGAATAAATATTAAGGATTCATATTTCAAACAATCCGAGTTCAAAAATACTTCATAAATAATCATAGCGAAGTAAAATTCAAGAATAATCAAAATATGGATACAATCAAAGCTAGTATCCATAATAGATATCTTGGACACAGAAAAGAAAATTTAATTTTTCTGTGAATAGTGCTTTATTTGTGAATAGTGTCGTATACATGAATAATGCCGTATACGTGAATAGTAATCTCGACACTAAAAGGTAAAAATTTTACAAGAAAAAAAATCATCATGCTTAGTGAATAGTACTCGTGAATAGTAACTCGGGAATAGTAACCCATGAATGGTAACTCATGAATAATAACTCGTGAATAGTAACTCATGAATAGTAACTCCGACAAGAAAGGATAAAAATTTCACAAGAAAAATCTTACCAATATTACGGTATAATAATATTGAAAGAAATAATATCATTGCTAAAAAAAATAACATCCTTTACCTCCAAAAGACAGTACTTCTAGCTAGAATACTGGATGTAGTGCTAAAGAGAACTTGCACCGTATTACAACACTCAAAGTATCAAAAAACTCACAAGAATATGCTCAATATATCGAGAGAGAAAGAGAGAGAAAACTTTAGTTTATGGTGTAATTTTCAATTCTAACTTAAGCACCCTATTTATAGAAAATTGCTTAGAACACCAAAGCAGAAAATTTAATAAAATATTAATATATATATATATATATATATATTATAAATTCCTACGCACACCTCCACTGATCCAAAACATCAGCCACACATGTGCCAACTCACCAAAAATGTTTTTTATATAAAAATCATTTAAAACTTCAAAAAAAAATCAATTATTTTGGGACTTCAATAATTCATAATAAATAGCCCTTTTATCAGAAAAATTTAAACTTTATGTCTTTCCCATAGAAAATACCATTCTCTACAACTCTGTAAAAGAAAGTTTTTCCAAATTCCAAACAGAAATTGACCGAAATCCACAAACTGGCGATTTTACAGGCTATAATCAAATTTCAGTCAAGAAATGGGGTCAACAAACATGACAAACATGTTTTAAATATTTTTAATAACAAAAATACTCTTCCTCCTCATTTATTCATATATCCCACATTCATTGTAAAAATATCATCATTATTATATTATTATACTATAATAATATATTTAAATGAATTTTTATCAGAAAAAGATAAAATATTAATTTTCAACAATTGTCACATTAAAAAAAATTTCCATCTATATCCACATACAATGAATATTTTTCTCATCGTATAAATCAATAATTAATTATTCACAAATAATATTACAGAATCACAATACTGACAACTAAGCAGTTCCCAAGAAAGAGGGGCCTTTTCAATAAGGATTTTTCCTTACTAGCGCGCAATTAGATGACCAAACATTTTTTTAGACAGAACTTTCTAAACATTGTCAATAATGCTATCTAATAATATTATTCAAATAATATAAATTATTGATCTGATAATAGAAAATACTGTGCGGTGACAATTATTGAAACAACAATAATATAAAATATCAACGTAGCAATTATTGAATCAATAAAATAAAATATTGAACAGTAATTACTGTAACAATTATTGAGTGGTGCCTTCTTACGTAAGAATCAATAATTCAAAAATAATGTGCAATACCGTGTGCTACTGTGCAACAACGCGTATTAATTTACTTTATCCACTGGGTATTCCAATAGTGTTAACGGTAACGATTACGCCGTTATTTATAAAAGTTTAAATTTGTCGTTTTCTTCATCCGACAGTTACTCTATTATGGGGCCCACAAATGGTTGCGCCGTCGTACGAATATTCTCCGACAACAAGAATATTCCACGACAAAACGAATATTCTCCCACAACAATGAGTATTTTATAACCACTTGCGTATTTCATAAACTTTGCACATATCACCCTTAACTTTAAACTTTTATCAATTTACCATTTACTAAATAATAATTAAAAGAAAATTTGAATATTTTTATTTCATAAAATTCGGGGTCTTACAAACTTGCTACTTAGTTTTATCTTTAATATAATCATCTATCAGTAATAAGATCATTTTATTGATTAAAATAATATATCGTAACACATAATACTGCTTATTGCAGTCATCACATAACCTAATCACATTGGCACATAGGTTTAACAACCATTGAATCATAAATAATTACTTATCTAATCACATTATCTAAGTTCAGATCAATTTCTGAAACATGTCGGTGTACCGACAGCTTTATCGGGTAATAATCGAGTCTAAAACTCTATCCTGTAGCTCAATAACTGTAATTATCAGTCATATTATTTTTAAATGACTTATAATAATTTTTAAATATTTATTATAATTTATCATGAATTTTTAAACATCAGAATCATTATTAAATGATTTAAATATCAAACAATTTTATTATCATTAATATTTAATTACTATTAAACTATTAATGAAACCATTGCCAAAATGTTAAAGTTATTTATAATAACTCAGAATACTTTTTAAAGTATTAATATCACCCTTTAATAATTTTTAAAATAATTAAAATCATTTTTAAATAATTATCATTAATATTTAAATATTAATGTACTATTTATCAAAATATTAAAAGTCATTAATTATAACTTAAAATATTTTTAATTCATTTATATCCTTTTTAAATGATTTTTAAATTAACAAAATTATATTTAAACTATTTATTTAATATAATTATTAAATAAATTTAATATCATTAATATCATTAATATTAAATTATTAATGAAATTATCCTTTAAACATTAAAAGTTATATTCTATATCTAAAAATATTTTTATAATCCTTTAAATTATTTTTATATGATTTTTAAATTATTAATTCTATTTTTCATCATTTATTTAATACATTTGTTAAATAACTTAAACATCATTAATACTAATTTATTAATGAAATTTTATCACAAAATATTAAAAGTTATCAAAAATAACTTAAATTATTTTCTTATACCATAACATAATTTTAAATAATTTTTCATATATTAAAATCATTTTTAAATAATTTATTTAATATTATAATTAAATAAATTAAATACTTTTAATATTCCAAAAATATTAAATATTTATGAAATATATTCAAAATAATTAAAAACTAATTTTTGGATTCTAAAATAATTTTTAATAATTTATTTTGTATTTTTAATAATTTAAAACTATTTAATACTAATTATTTAATAAAAATATAATTTTTATAATGAAACTGTCGCTAAAGACCACCTATAGCGACAGAACCGTCGTTGTAGGTGTTCTTCGCGTTCTTCAAGCAAACCTAGATATTCATTCTCAGTTTCGAGGGGCTTAGTTTGACCTAGCTTTCTGATCAGATCCTGATGTTTCTGTATATGTTAGTCAGATATTGTGGTACTATTGCATGACTACAAGATCCAACAACAAACATGGCCAAACAACAACACAATAAAAAGATATAATCATGCAAAATGGCTGTCAGAGCTGTTCTTCATTTTTGGGTTGCCCTGAAATGAAGAACAGTTTGAGCATGCACCTTAGGGCTTCCATAACTTGGTGTTCTTGTAATGTTTATGTGATTTAAGACTTCCAGGATGTAGCCAGAATGTAATACTATAGATCTATTACATAATATACATACAACAACCTTACAAACAACCGATCCAGTTCAGTCAAACCATGTCAGAAGACATACTCATCGGTTTTCTGGGTTACCCAGAAAACAGATGTCATGGTCGTTCTGCCTGGTTTGACCAACCATTACTTTCAACATGCTTAGTGTTTATGTGATATAAAGATACTATAATGTAGTATAAACAACATACTACAACTTAGATACGAAATCAAGAACAGATTATCAAACCACTGTCAGATCCGTGCTCATGAAAATCCTGTCAGAGCTTTCTGGGCTCGTTCTGGGTTACCCAGAACTTGACCAGTCATGGTTGGTCAATGGTGTTTGACCACCCATAACTTGCAACCTACAACCGATCTGACCCTGATTTGAGTTCCAGAGCAAAGATCTTACAGAATACTACAAGATCAAAGCTTAAAACAACAAAAACTCCTAACAATCAAAGATCTACAAGGACTGACATTTGACTGTCAGACCAAAAATCAAAATTTTCCAGATTTTTAAAATCTTCAAATTCGTTCACTTAGATGTTATGGATCTACAAGATACCAACCCAGATCATCATTAAACACTATATTTAACATCTTAAACACAAAAAAAAACATCTAACAACAGATCGTTGGACAGATTTCTTGGCGAGGGTTTATACCTTCTTTGATCAATCTTTGATTCTAGGCTTCTGATATGGTTATGGTGTTCATGGGGCTTGATTATGTGACTGATAAACTATATAATTTCGTGGGTTTTAGTGAGAGAGAGGATTGGTTGGGTGTTTGAGCAAAATGGCCTAACAAATGACATTTTCACTCTCTCAATCCTTATATACAAATGTTAGATGCATGTATGGCTGATAATTGAGGCTAAATGATGGTAAAAATTAAGTCACAATGTCAACCAAGTGGTTCACTGATGTGATAAAAATATGTAACTGCAAGTGCACAGTGTCAAATTGAAGAACTGACAAGTACAGGTCGAGCCCACATAGACTAGATTAATTCTTTAATATATCCTTAATTAATATTTTAGGCGAATTAGAAATAAATATGGTGGAGAAAATTTATTAACTAAATTATTCAAACTACTAATTAATAACGGAAACTATTAATGAGAAAAGATACCTAGGAATCAGAATCCACCAAATATTAACATAATAAATAATTTCTTATTTCTTAAATTAATTCCCAAATTATTCTCCCTTCCCTTTAAAAATAATGATTCATATAATTAATATGGGCAAGCATAAGTTATGAAAAATACATAGATTAACTATAACTTATCAAAACCTCGCAATCAATATAAAAATCATATGTAATTTATGCGGAGAAAAATATGAAGGCGAAAATAATTAGGCATAAATTTTAGAACGGAAAGAAAATATTATTATGAAATACTTAGTTTCATCATAATCCTAGGTATTAGAAATTTAGCTAGCCATGGAATTAAAAATAAAAATAAAGAATATTAGTACTACAATTCGCATGAAATAAGAACAATAATTAAAAAGAGAATATCTATTATATAAATAAAAGAAAGATGCAAATACTCCCTGACAGTAGTTTCACACGTGATTGGAATAAGAGAAAAACAAACTCTAAATATCTTACTCCATTCTACCCTAGTGAAGAAGTAAGAAAAAGAAAATAACAAGTGGTGTCTTTCTCTCTAAAACAAGAGGCATATTTATAAGGAAAATAACTTGGAACCCTAATTAAGGTTGATTAAACTTGGACAGTTTTGTTTTCCATCAACTTCTCAAAAAAAGATCTTCTAAATATACTTTCCCTTCTGTTGTTGGATATGCTTTCCCTTCTGTTGTTGGATTTGACTTGCACACCAAGATTGTTCAACCTCTTTCCTACTCCATGTATGATTCTTCTTGGACATTCCTTATTTGAATAAGAGCATTAAATATCGCTTGATCACCAAGATTTTGACCTTATTGCAACAAATATTAAATCCTACAAAATAAAATAAAACATATTAATTTAATAAACTAATATAATTAAAAGGACAAAATTAGGGATAATTAAATGTATGAATTACGTGTCTATCAAATACCCCCATACCTAGCTTTTGCTCGTCCTCGAGTAAAATAAAAATAAAATAAAATAAAAATGACACTACCCCATTTTCGTAGGAAACATGATTGCACTTAGCATGAGCAACAAGCCTTTAAACCCCAAGGTTACCCAAGTGGACGAGTTGTGTCTCGTGAGGGTTTGCAGTGAATATACCCACAAAATTCAAAAATATATTTTTTGGGTTCAACAAATTATGAAATTGAAAGAAAACTTCTAAATATCTATAGGCATTATACATAAGCAAGATTAAATTCAAAATCACACTTTCACCTTATCAAAAATACTCGATCTTCATTTTAGACACCATCCTTCATTAAATCAATTCCATGTTTTGCATGCATGTGTATATGATGTAACTCTTAGTAGGGATTTTTATCATAAAAATCAAGCAAGCTCATTTTTCTTTTTTCTTTTTTTCCTTTTTCCATTTTTTTCAATTTTGATTCTTGACTTGTGCAATGTCTCATTTTCTTAGGCTTTTCAGAGTTACCCATGTAGAGCGAGCGTTGGACCAATGACTCCCAAACCAGATGGTTTTAGGGCACTAGGTGTAGAGACACCCATAAGGGCTTACTTACTCGAGTAACAAAGGCCACAAAATTAGACTAGTCAAGCTGCTTTTATCCATCACACTTTTCAGCATGAATATTGATGCTTCCTGAGGCTTGGATACCCAGTTATTTTGTTCAATTGACATTGAAGCAGTTATTTATTCCTTCTTCTTCTTTTTTTCAACTTTTCTCAACTTCATTTTTTTTTCATTATTTCTTCTTTTCATTCTTTTTTTTTTGAAATTACTCGAATCATGGTTTATACCCCACAACTAAGAATTAGTGCAAACGTGAAGTGCAAAAATGCTTGTGAAATTAATTTTAATTCAGATGGTGTTTCGAACTAAGATTTTGTATCTTATCAAAAATTTAAGAGTTTTAAATATTTCAATCTTACTTATGAGTTTTGATCTACAAACACTTATTAGAATTAATCCAATGCATAAAAAGTCAAACAAAATTTTTTTAATACTTTTTTCGTGTTTTTTTACTATTTTTTCCTAAAAAGAGAAATAAAAAATAAAAAAAATCTAATACAATAATACAAACAAACTCCCCCCATACCTAAATCATGCATTGTCCTCAATGTATGCAAATGAAGAAAAGAGAAAAAAGATGTGAAAAAAAATTATACCTTGTATGCGGGGCATTTGTTCTGCAAGAAAATGTGGTGAGAAAGAAAACAAATGTACATATCTACAAATTTTATGCATCCTAAAAACTATGCGACTGTAAATGATCAGGGATGCAAACATACAACCTAGAGTGGATTGCGTTTGATTTTCAGGAGGTCTGGGTAATTGGAAATAGTTAGAATTTTCAACAGAAGAATAATTGTGAGCATACCCGATTGATTCTTTTAAAATTGAGTCAAAGAATGATAACGAAAAATGATGGTTCCTTTCGAAAAATTCTAACTTCATAAAATCTATCCAAACTTGCCATCTATATTTGTTACCATGGGGCACTAAAATATTTTCATCATTTTGAATAAATGTTAGACCAAGATGTTTAGACACCACTTGATTAACACATGCATTATCTGAAATGGGAGATATGATCTCATTATCTAAACATGGAAGATTATCATTGTCCACAACCTTTGGTTCATTTGTTAAATCACATTTAGTGTTTCTGGAAGGCGCGTCAGATGGACCCAAGCTAGACTCAAAATGATCATAAGAGGATTGAAGGTCAATTTGATTCTCGTGAAAATACTCAAAATGTGTCAAACTTGATTCAACTATAGGTTCCAATCTCTTGCAACATGGAAAAGTCATAGCTTATGCATCAAGACAACTCAAGGAATATGAGAGGAATTATCCTATTCATGATCTAGAGTTGGCAGCTGTTGTCTTTGCACTTAAAATTTGGAGGCATTACTTATATGGGGAGAAGGTGGAGATCTTTACGGATCATAAAAGCCTCAAATATTTCTTCACTCAAAAGGAACTCAACATGCGACAGCGACGTTGGCTTGAACTGTTGAAAGATTATGATCATACCATTCAATACCATCCTGGAAAAGCGAACGTGGTAGCTGACGCATTGAGTAGAAGATCATATGCAAATACGAGTGCAATATTGTCAACAAAAAGGCCCATTTTGTATGACTTGCAAAGGATAGAGATAGAGTTAAAGACTCCAGGGACCCATGTGATGATGGCGAATATACGAGTAGAACCAACTTTAATCGATAAAGTTAAAGCTGCTCAAGCTACAGACCTGGAGCTGATGCGTATGAGGAAGAAAGTGCAAGAAGGTGCTATGTCGGAAGCAAGAATCGATGAAGAAGGAATACTTCGAGTCAACTCCAGACTTTGTGTTCCTAACAACCCTGATTTAAATTATGAAATCATGATGGAGGCGCACAACACACCGTTTGCAATCCATCCTGGAAGTACCAAAATGTATCATGATCTTCGTCATACATTTTGGTGGAGCAATATGAAGAGAGAGATAGCGTTGTTTATCTCAAGGTGTTTAACTTGTCAACGAGTCAAAGCGGAGCATCAAGTACCAAAAGGTCCATTGCAACCACTTGAAATTCCAGAATGGAAGTGAGAGCACATTACCATGGATTTTGTTACCGGTCTTCCTAAGGTTTCTCAAGGTATAGATGCGATTTGGGTCATTATTGATAGATTGACCAAGTCTGCTCATTTCTTACTGATACGAGAAACTTATACACTTGAACGTCTTGCTCGTATATACATAAACGAGATTGTAAGACTGCACGGTATGCCAGTATCCATAGTTTCTGATCGAGACCCAAGATTCACTTCACGATTTTGGGTTAGTTTACAAAAAACTATGGGCACAGATTTACGATTTAGTTCGGCATATCATCCTCAGACGGACGGACGATCAGAGAGAACTATTCAAACTCTAGAAGATTTATTAAGACTCTATGTCTTTGACTTCAAGGGAAGTTGGGACAAGTTCTTACCATTGGTAGAGTTTTCCTACAACAACAGTTATCAAGCAAGTATTGGCATGGCTCCATTCGAAGCATTGTATGGAAGAAAATGTCGTTCTCCAGTATGCTGGGATGAGGTGGGTGAAGCAACGTTATTGGGACCGGAGTTGGTACGTATGACTACAGAAAAGATTCAAATGATCCGACAACGTATAAAAACCTCACAAGATCGACAAAAGAGTTATGCTGATCTTCATCGAAAGGACGTGGAATTTGATGTAGGAGATCATGTGTTCTTACGTGTTGCTCCATGGAAAGGAGTTACGAGATTTGGAAAGAGAGGAAAGCTCAATCCTCGATTCATCGGTCCAGTTTTAATTCTCGATCAAGTAGGAACTGTGGCTTATAGACTCGCTTTACCGCCAAGTATGTCTCGTGTTCATAACGTTTTTCACATATCCATGTTACGCAAATATGTGGAAGACCCGAACCACATTATTGAGTTAGAACCGGACGAAATAGCGGAGGATTTGACGTATGAAGAAGTTCCTGTTCAAATCTTGGATAAGAAGGAACATATTCTACGCTCCAAGGTTATACCTCAAGTCAAAGTTTTGTGGAGAAACCACAATGTTGAGGAAATGACTTAGGAGTTAGAATCTGAAATGAAATCAAGGTATCCTTACCTATTCGACATACCAGGTACGTACCCTAATTTCGAGGGCGAAATTTCATAAGAAAGGGAGGTTGTAAGACCCCAACTTTTATAAATAAAGATGAATTTTTTATAAATATCATTTTTAAATATTATGGAGTTAATTTGATATAATGTTATAGTTGTGGGTAATATTTATAAATTTTATAAAGTATGCAAGTTGTTATATAATATTCGATTGGGCGGGAAATATTCGTTTTAACAGGGAATATTCGTACAACGGCACAATCATTGGTGGACCCCACAACGGAATTATTGTCGGATTGAGAAAACGACAAAAATATTTTATTAAAAATAACGGCGGAAGTTTTACCATTGATACTGTTGAACTACTCGGTAGTAAAAGTACAGTAATACGTGTGGTTGCATAGTAGCACACGGTATTGATTATTAATGCTTATGTGAGAAGCCACTCAGTTTGATTCAATTATTGTCAGTTAATAATATGAATTATTTAGTGATAATGACGTTTTGTTTTATTCGTATTATTAACGTAATAAAACAGAAACATCTTTTTATATAAAACAGAATACTTTATTAAAGTTATTCTATAAATAGAATATATTATATTTTATTTAAAAGATTTTTCTTTAAATATGGACCGTCAGATTAAAGTAATCAATCTGGACCGTTCATGGATTAGTTACTATGCATTCTATTTTTCTATAAATAGCAGCTCATTCCTTCATTATTTCTTACGAATTCACTGAACTTTAGAGAGAGAAGCTATAGAGAGAAACTATAGAGAGAGAGAAGAAGAGTATTCTGCTACTTAACTACTTCCTTATTTCAGCTTTTCTTTAAAACGGTAAGGGGTGTTATTCTTTCTTATTCATAAAGAGAACTGTTGTTATTCCATTTCTTATTATTCTGTTGGAATAACCTGTATACGCGGTCTACCCTATACTTGGTGATATTCTTCTATTATTCTGTTGGAACATCCTGTCTGTGTGTTTTATACCGGACCTGGTTCCGTTTTTATTGTTATTCTGTTGGAACATCCTGTCTGTGTGTTTTACACCGGACCTGGTTCCGTTTTTAGTATTATTCTGTTGGAGCATCCTATCTGTGTGTTTTACACCGGACCTGGTTCCGTCTTGTTATTATTCTGTTGGAACATCCTGTCTGTGTGTTTTACACCGGACCTGGTTCCATTATTTATTATTCTGTCGGAATATCATGTCTGTGCGTTTATGCCGGACCTGGTTTCATTATTTATTATTCTGTTGGAATAACATGTCTGTGCGGTCTATCGCATGCATGGTGATTTCTTTTGTTATTCCATTCTTTATTATACTCAGTTGGTTAAGTTTTGACTTCTATACTCCATGAAATTTGTGGAATATCCTTGATAATTGCGGTTCATCCAGTATCTTTTCATGAAAATATTCTTCTAAGCATTCTTGAATTTTACTCCACAAAGCAGTATCATGTTGACAATTTGGACGTTGTTAATTTTTGGATAAATTAATTCTTGAACTTGTTTTATTGAATTCTTATATCATTGTCATCATCCTCATGTTTATAAAATGTTGAAAGTCATCTGTGGCCTGTAGTGCATAGATGGACTTGGTATGATTATGACCAGGGATTATTCGGTATAATCATGACCGTAATGTTACAAATGATGTGGTAAAAGTCCTCATTGGCCCGTAGTGCATTGATGGACAGTTGTTGGCATGATCATGACCATTAATGAATACACGAATATCCTTGGCCGTAGTGCAGAGGTGATTCGATGATGTGGATTATTTTATTAAGCTGAGTCCCAGCGATCACAGTGTTGAAAAACCTTTTAAATCATAAAAGATAGAAACCTTTTATTTTCTACTTGACTATTTAAATGGATTGCTTGTTCCGCTGCAGTTAAACTTGATGTCTATTATATTTTATCAGTTTAACATTGTTGAAGGCTAATGATAATTTATTCTGCATTATCTTAGTCATAATATTTCTTACTGGGCTAGTTGAGCTCACCCTTTCTTTCACTGTTCTCTTCAGAAAATGAGAACGTAGCTGGGGCAAGTCGGGGAACGGAGTGATGATCCGAATGATAGTATTAGTTAGTAGTCCTCACTATTCTATGTAATGGTGTGTTAATAAATGTAATGAGGACTCCTTTTGAGTATGAATACTCTCTAGAAGATAATATTTGTATTCAAACTCACAGTTTATGTTTTGTCGTATTGTACACGACAGTTGTATTAGTAAGTTGTATTTTTATTCTATACTATGTATCTGACGACCCAAGATAGGTGATGTATACCTAATTTTGGGGGCGTCACAGCTAGAGCGGCTTGTGAATATGGGTCAACTATAATAGACATACAAAAAAAACCCTTCCCCAACTCATACTCTCTCTACCTCTCCAGCGATTCTCAGATAGCTTTAGAAAGGTTCTCCAATTTCTTCAATTTCGCTCCAAATCCGATGAGTTCTCTCCCTCCCTACGAAGGTAAACTGAACCCAAGATTCTCTCTATGTAGGTAAAGTTGAACCCAAGTTCGCTTTAGTTGTATTTTCCCCAAATGTTACTTTTAGAGCTTTTCATTCGAACCCAAGATTTATAAAAAAAAAAAATAGGGTTTAATTTCTGGATAGGGTTTAATTTCTGGGTAGGATTTGAAATGAGTTGTCAATTAAATCTTTATCTGTTATCTTATCCCTAGGAAATCTGTTATAAAGAATATAAGGTTATTTGTTATCTCATTTTTGTCAAATCCTAACTTTATGTTTATGGTGATGTCTCTCAGATTGTTAGTTATTGTTAGTCATTTTTGTCAAATCCCACCGTCTCTCTATTATTTTAGGGAAAAGTTGATGGCAGTAAACTTTCCTAGAATAACAGAATTTGGGTGGTAAAATCTCTTGTAAGTTTTTTGTTCATATTAATGAATTGATGCTTTTGTTTTTTTTATTGGAATGCTTGTAAGTTTTTTGTTATTGGTTTTCATTGGAATGGTATATATATGGAATGCTTGATATAATATTAGAAAACGAGATTCCAAAATATTTCCTAGGGGCTAAGGTAATAGTATTTTGCTGCATCTTTTGTTGCCTTTTCTGATCAAAAGAAGAATGCTCCTTTGAGATACTTGGTAGGTCATGCTCTTGTCTCTCCCCAGTTTGTTGCAGGTGATGCCCATCGATGTTCACTCGATCACTTGATTCATATATTTTTCAAAATTTCTCTCTCCATGTGTAATAGCAACTTTAAACAAAGTAAAACAAATAAAATTAACAAGAGGGATTTAGTAGAAAGATTACTATGGGAGAAGCTCTATAAATTAATTATTACTAGGAGCTAGTATTACGTAAATCCACTTGTATTCTGCATCAGTCTAATAAGAATACATCGACGAATCAGTAGTTACGAGCTTGTAGCTATGGAGGCCGAAGTATTTTTTTTCCTTCTCATCCTTGTTTTTTCATTTGTCCTGAGCTTTCTGCTGTATTATTATGGAGGAATGGGGACACATACTAAGAGGACTGGTATTATTGGCAAGTATGGTAAGTGCCAAGTGTCTTTTATTTCTATTTTGTTTGCTTGCGCATAGTTTGCGTATTAATCCCGCTTCAAGAATGTTGTTACTGAATCTGATAAATTAGACCAAGTTTTTAACTTCCATTTGAAAACTCCAGTATCGTTTTTAACACACAAAGTAATACTATTCTTAATTTAGTTGAAATTCGAGGACTTGAAGTTCATATACAGTATCGTATTTATATACTTTGTGTGTTCGATCTTGTGTATTTTAAAATGCGGCACTTATATACGTCTGCACAGCTAAAGCAAAATGAAACGAAAAGCAAAGCAAAGCTTGAAATCTTAATTCCTAGCTGCTAGAGCTAAATCTAAGGCTACTACCTTAGCTATTCTAGTAGCTCCTTTAATTTAGCGTAGGGAGGCAACTCTATTTTTTTAATAAATCCCATAAAGTCTGCTAGTATTTCAAAAAGTGAGTGTGACATAAAATTATCTATTTACATCGTTTTCTTCTCAAGACATTACTTCTGCACATCAGATACTTCTGTGAATTTTGTGGAAAGGTATGGCATTTCATTGTCCGTCGTTTGTTTTTAAAATCATTAAAAGAGGTTAGACCAGAGTTGTATATTCTTACAATATTTTTGGTTGCACCCTCATACTTGAGACTTTAACATAATAAGAAAGCTGTGTGCAGTCCAAGAGCTCCAAAAATTGCATTTGCTTCGTCATTAATATTAATATCATTTTTTTTATTGTTATTTGTAATGTCTAAGAAGTTACGCATATCCTGTTAATATCAACTTTCAGGTTTTTGTTTAATGATGTACTTGACCAAATGCAGTATGCAGTGAAGAGAAAGGCAGTAGGGATATGGGGTTGTAAGGATTGTGGCAAAGTCAAAGCGGGCAGTGCATACACATTAAAGTAATGATCCTCTAATAGTTTTTACCTAACTGCCACTTTTATCTTACATATTACCAGTCACTAATCCAATTTCTGGATCTATTTTTTCTATGCAATAGCACTGCTGTTGCTGTGACAGTTCGGAGCACAATTAGAAGGCTGACGGAGCAAACAGAGAGTTTAATGTTTTGTTTGATAGTTTCTACAAAGTCTTGTATATAGACATGGTTATTTTTATTAGCATTCCATTTCAGAGATATTATTGTTTACTTGTTAAGCAATGGGTATGATTGGATGATATTAATTTCAAATTTGTTAAGACATTTGTGTTGTTCAGTCTTTTTGGCAATTGAATGTTTTATATCATATCTACATTTCTCCAAATTCCCGTATAGAGGTCGTCTATGTTGAGGCTTGATACATTATCACATGTGGAGTGCCACCAGATCACAAAGGGAATGGTTGATTTTGAAGGTTGCAGTTCTTAGAACTGAAAGCATTTCCGGAAAGATTTTATTCAAAACTGGAAATTCCTTAATATGAAGCAGTATATACTATAGAGGAAACCAATAAATGAAAATATATACAATGGATGGATATTGGTTTAGTGAAAATTCCATAAATAAATCATCAGCTACTTGCTTAGAAATGAGTTAATTAATGGCTTGTTGTGTACCATGAAGTACTAGAGAACGAAAGGTATATATGATTGATTGGAGACAGCGAGGAGAATTCAAAAAAATCTTGATTAATATACAATCTTCGAGAGATAGCATTCAGATATAACATTCAGCTGGTCATTCTCCATGGCACAAGCCATGCAAATACAAATATTTTCATGTTCATCATACAGGAGGAATAGATAAAAAAAAATAAAAATTAAAAAATTATAAACTATTCTCAAGCACTTGCTATTCTTCACTCATTGACCTTGATTCACTAAGGGGCATCATCTTGCTCCTCAATCAGCCCTTCAACTGATTGTGGTTCCAAGTTGGTATCTCCCATCAGCAGCAACTCTTGGAAATGTTATAGTTTCGAAACATAAAAATAACTTTTCCCTAAAATAATAGAGAGATGGTGGGATTTGACAAAAATGACTAACAATAACTAACAATCTAAGAGGCATCACCATAAACATAAAGTTAGGATTTGACAAAAATGAGATAACAAATAACCCTATATTCTTTTTATCAGATTTCCTAGGGATAAGATAACAGATAAAGATTTATAAATAGTCCAGCCATACCAATTGACAATTCATTTCAAATCCTACCCAGAAATTAAACCCTTTTTTTTAAATCTTGGGTTCAAATGAAAAGCTCCAAAATTAACATTTGGGGAAAATACAACTAAAGCGAACTTGGGTTCAGTTTTACCTTCATAGAGAGAATATTAGGTTCAGTTTACCTTCGTAGGGAGGGAGAAAACTCATCGGATTTGGAGCAAAATTGAAGAAATCAGAGAACCCTTCTAAAAGCTATCTGAGAATCGCTGGAGAGGTAGAGAGAGTATGAGTTGGGGAAGGGTATTTTTTTTGTCTATTATAGTTGACCCATATTCACAAGTCGCTCCAGCCCTATCAGCGACCCGCGTGTTTTTTTTTTAAGTTCGCTGATAATCCGTTTTTTCAGTTCGTTTTAGAAAGTTTCCGTATATATATATATATATATATATATATATATATATATGGAAAATGATCTATAAAATACGTTAGCCAGAGGGACTGTTTCAACAGAAGCTCATTCAGTCGTCCAAAATTAGAGTGAATGACTAAGATAAGAGCCCAGACGCTACTCCCTCTAGCGGCCAGCAAAAAATTTTTTGTTGGCCGCTACTCCTTCTAGCGGCCAGTCAAAACGACCGTGTTTTGGCTGACCGCTAGAGGGAGTAGCGGCCAACAAAAAAATGGCTTAATTACTGATTATCCTCATACATACTACTTATTAATCAGTAAAATAAAATAATAAAAAATTATAAGTATAATCAGTAATTATCCTTATACTTATTAATAAAATAAGTATGTATGAGGATAATTAATAATTATCGTCTTATGATTTTTAATTATAAATAGGAAATAGTGATTGAATTTATATTATATTCGTACTCAAATATATAAACTCAATCACTATTTCTTATTTATAATTAAAAATCATAAGACGATAATCAGTAATTATTCTTATACATACTTATTTTGTTAATAAGTATAAGGATAAGTATAAAGATAATTACTGATTATCCTTATAATTATCCTTATAATTTTTTATTACTGATTAATAAGTAATATGTATAAGGAAAATCTGTTAATAAGTATAAGGATAAGTATAAAGATAATTACTGATTATCCTTATAATTATCTTTATAATTTTTTATTATTTTATTTTACTAATTAATAAGTAATATATATGAGGATTATTAGGATAATCAGTAATTAAACCAAATAGCAACTGGGGACTCTTACAGTCAAATCGTTGACATACATATGTCGGACCTTTTTAAACTTATTTTTTCAAACAAATATCACCTAACATGAGAACACCAAAAGACAAGAACAGAAAGGGACAAATAAAAATTCCGACGTCGACAGTTATGTAAACCCCAAACTTTTGAAAAATGTTAGAGTGGTAGTATGCTAATGTTTTCCCCACTTTTTATAATACTGGGGGATAGATGTTACCATTTATAACAGTATGCTATAGGTCAATCACACTTAATGTAATGATTGGGCATTTGAATATAAATGTTCTTATTTCAGAAATCGTGTCATAAAATTTTGTTTTCTTTTTGCATTAAAGAAATACTTAATTGATATACTTAGATAATGAGGATAAAATTTTGTGATGCAAAAAATACCGCTCAGATGTAGACTAGCAACACCGGAAGAATCGGTCAATAGCAAAAGGGAACAAGTGGACCCTATCTAATGGCTAGTAGACATACTAGGAGAAGGCCTGCGGAGAAAAAACAACGAACCAATACAACCCAATCTCCAAGCAGTTCCAGTTACGAGCTTTAAAGACTTTAGGAGAGTAGGACCTCCGGAATTTACGGGTACTACCGATCCTATCGTAGCACAGACATGGATTAAAGAAATGGAGAAGGCCTTCGCCATTGCTCGTGTGGGTGAAGACCAAAAAATCGTGTTCGCTATGTACATGATGAGGGGTGAAGCAAACTACTGGTGGGAAGCCAATCAACAGAGAGCGGGAGAAGGGACTATAACTTAGGAAAGGTTTAAGGTATTGTTCTTTGAGAATTACTACCCTAAGAGCATGAAGAATGCGATGAAGGTAAAGTTTCTAGAATTGAAACAAGGGAAGATGACGGTGACGTAGTACACAGCCAAGTTCAATGAACTCACACGATTTGCAACACATCAAGTAGACACCAAAGAGAGGAAAGCTCGACGCTTCGAACTTGGACTGAAACCTTGGTTGTTCAACAAGGTGTCGATCCTTCAAATCGACTTGTTTGCCACGTTGTTGGAAAAGGCAATCATTGTTGAGGGAGGTAGCGAGACGTTGAGCTAATACGATAAGGAAAAGAAGAATAAGAATACTAGGGGAGAAACTCGTGGAGGAAGTAGCAGTGGTGGAAGCAATCTGGGAAAGAGGAAATGTGAAAACAACAACAACCCCAACAATAATAATAATAACTGAAACATCAACCAGTCAGGAAGTTACCAAGGAGGGTTTAAGAAAAGAGGTGAAGTTTGCTCGAAATGTGGAAAGAGCCATCAAGGGTAGTGCTGGAAAGGGCGCAGTGTCTGCTACAACTGCGGCCAGGAAGCTAAAAAAGATCAAGGGATGTTTCGCTTATGGCTCAACTGAGCATTAAATCAAAGACTGTCCAAAGAAGGGGAGCAGCGGAGGAAGCATTCAACAGGGAGGGGGCATCAAGCTGATGATCGGCGAACCAACGCAATCCAACCGACCGACTGCCCGAACCTTTGACATGACTATCCAAGATGCGGTAGCTGTGAAGGACATGGTGTCAAGTATTATCCCAATCAATAATATAAATGCTTATGTATTATTTAATTCGGGTGCTACCTATTCATTTGTATCTGAAGAATTTGCTAGACAACTAAACATACCCCAAAGACGCTTAGAAAATTCGTTGAACATAGAGATTGCGAATAAGGAAGTAATTCCCGTAGAGTTCGTTTACCAAAACTATTGTGCAAACATTAGAGGTCACGAACTAAGCGTAGATTTGATTCCTATAGGACTGGGAGAGTTTGATGTGATATTAGGAATGGATTTGTTATCCAGTCACACTGTGATAATCGACTGTCAAAAGAAAAATGTGACCCTTCAGACTTCAAATCGGTCTAAGGTAGTGTTCTATGGTAGTTCATCGCTTAGACAATCGTGTTGCCTTACGATGATGTATGCTAAGAAATTGTTAAAGAAAGGATGTATAGGTTATTTAGCCTATATTGTGGATACTCAGAAAAAGGGAGTAGAAATGAAAAATATATTGGTAGTGAGAGATTTTCAAGACGTGTTTCCAAATGATCTGCCTGGCCTTCCACCAGATAGAGGAATTAAATTCTTGATAGACTTAGCACCGGGAACTGCACCAATTTTGAAGGCACCATATCGTATGGCGCCAGTAGAAATGAAGGAATTGATGATACAATTGCAAGAACTGCTGGATAAAGGATATATTCGACCAAGTGTGTCTCCATGGGGGGCACCGATGTTATTTGTCAAGAAGAATGATGGATTGATGAGGCTCTGTATCGACTATCGAGAGTTGAATAGAGTGACAATTAAGAATAGATATCCGTTGCCGAGAATAGACGACCTTTTCGCTCAACTAAAGGGAGCGAAGTGTTTTTCCAAAATTGATTTATGAACGGGTTATCAGCAATTGAAAGTGCAAAATGAGTACATACCAAAGAAGATGCTCCAAACTCGTTACAGACATTACGAATTTCTAGTGATGTCATTTGGATTGATTAATGCTCCAAAAACGTTCATGGACTTGATGAACCGAGTTTTCAAGTCATACTTAGATAAGTTCGTAGTATTATTTATCAATGACATTTTGATTTATTCAAAGACTAAGGAAGAGAATGCAGAACATCTGAAGATGGTATTGGAAGCATTGAGAAGAGAAAAGATGTACACACAATTTTCAAAATGTGAATTTTGGATGGAGAAGGTTCAAATTTTAGGACACGTGATAGATAAAAATGGAATTTCAGTGGATACTGCAAAAGTGGAGGCGGTAAGTAACTGGGAACAGCCGAAGATGCCAACAGAAGTAAGAAGTTTCTTAGGGTTAGCCGGGTACTATCAAAGATTTATCCAAGATTTTTCTAAGATAGCAATCCCGCTAACTAATCTAACGAGGAAGACAGTGAAGTTCGTGTCGACAGACAAGTGCGAAGAGAGTTTCCAAGAATTGAAGAGGAGGTTAAGCGAGACGCCTGTATTATCATTACCTGATGATACGGGAGGATTTATGGTGTATAGTGATGTGTCGCACAGAGGACTTGGTTGTGTGCTAATGCAACATAGCAAGGTCATTGCGTATGCATCACGACAGTTGAAAGATTACAAAAAATGATACCCTACCCATGACTTAGAGTTAGCGACGGTAGTTTTTGCGTTGAAGATTTGGAGGCATTATTTGTATGAAAAAAAATGTGAGATATACACGAACCACAAGAGTTTGAAATATATCTTCACGCAAAATGAGTTGAACATGCGACAAAGAAGGTGGTTAGAATTAATCAAGGATTACGACTACAAAATTGTTTATCACCCAGGAAAAGCAAAAATAGTAGCCGACGCTTTGAGTAGAAAAGGAAGGGAGAAGTTATTCAAATTGACAACTCAGGAGGAGTTAATAAAAGAAATGGAAAGGTTGGAAATAGAGGTGGAGGAACCGAAAGAAATAGAAGGAAAATTATTCGTAATGGAAGCTCACCCGACGTTATTGGATAAAATAAAGGAAGCACAAGAGAAAGATGAAGAATGCGAGAAGATAAGGAAGAGAATAGTAGAAAATGAGGAAGAAAAGTTCAAAGTGGATAAGGACGGTATATTGAGTTTGAGGGTCGAGTATGGGTGCCAATTTTAACCGAACTGAGAGAGGAAATCTTGCACGAAGCTCACAATATGACGTATTTTGTTCATCTAGGAGGCACGAAGATGTATCGAGATCTTCAACAACACTTTTGGTGGCCCAATGTAAAGCAATAGGTTGCCGAGTGTGTCAGTAGATGTCTTACTTGTCAAAGTGTCAAAGCAGAACACCAGAGGCCAAGTGGACTACTTCAACCATTGGAAATACCATAATAGAAATGGGAGCACATTACGATGGACTTCGTGTTTGGACTTCCGATCACACAAAAGGGTTATGATGTCATTTGGGTTATCGTGGACTGACTAACAAAGATAGCTCATTTTCTACCCATCAAGATCTGATTCAATCTTAATCAGTCAGCAAATTTATATGTAAAGGAAATCATATCGCGACATGGAGTGTCGGTGTCGATTGTCTCTGATCAAGATTCGCGTTTCACGTCAAAATTTTAGAAATGTTTTCAGGAACGAATGGGAACTCAGTTGAGATTGAGCACCGTTTATCACCCTCAAACGGATGGGCAGAGTGAACGAACCACACAAACGTTGGAGGACATTCTTAGAACTTGCATGATGGACTTCAAAGGGAATTGGGACGACCAATTACCATTGGTAGAATTCGCTTACAATAATAGCTATCATGCGAGTATCGGTATGCCGCCATATGAAGCTCTTTACGGGAGAAAGTGTAGAAAACCATTGTTTTGGGATGAAGTCGGAGAACGACGACTTTTGGGACCGGAATTAGTTCAACAAATGGCCGACGTGGTAACAACGATAAGAGCCTGATTAGTAGCAGCTCAAGATCGCCAGAAGAATTACGGAGATTTGCATCGTCAGAACCAAGACTTTGAAGTCGGTAGTTTTATGTTTTTGAAGGTGTCTCCCTGGAAGGTTAAGATCAGATTCGGAAAGAATGGAAAATTGAGTCTGAGATTCATCGGACCATTCGAAGTATTAAGGAGAATAGGCGAAGTGGCATACAAGGTAGCTTTACCGCCTGAATTGGAACACATCCACAACGTGTTTCACATTTCGGTGTTACATCCATACAAGTCCGACTATAAATACGTGATCTCCTACGAGCCCATTCAAGTAGACAAAAATCTAATGTATGAAGAAATTCCTATTCAAATACTAGATAGAAAAAAGTAAACGTTAAGAAATAAAGCTATATCTTCTGTAAAAGTAGTTTAGCGAAACCACGACACCGAGGAGGCCACGTGAAAATTAGAAGATAAGATGTGAAGGGATTATCCCCATTTATTTGTGTAACCATATACCAATTCCGAGGACGGAATTCTTATAAGGGGGGAGGATGTAATACCGCAAATTTTAAATAAATAATATTAAAATTGAGAATAATGATTGTTTGAATATTCAATTGAATATAAATAAATTTTGTGGCATGATATGTGATAATTCATTAAAATTGAATTAAGTATGTGGTAATTGAGAAATGTGATGTTGATGATGAGCTTAATTAAGCTCAAATGATAAGTCTTGTGTGGCAAAAATTAATTTCTTAATGGGATTAATTAAGAGATAATTTAATAAGTTATTACACTAAGGGATATCCAAGCCCATTATGACTAACTTACAAGTGTTAGGAAAAGTGGCCCAAATAATTGATGTGCAAGATTAATGTTGTACCAAGCTCAAATTGATTTAACTTTGGAAGAGCCCAATGAGTATTTGATCCAAGATTTGATTAAATTGTGCTAGTAGCCCAAGGGGCATTTTATTGGATTAACCCAATACACTTGGGTTATGTAATTATATGGGTATGTGTATATATTTATAAGCTAAGTATCCATATATAGGTATATGTGGGTAAAAATTTATGTAGGTATATACAAACCAAGTATACTAGCTTATGGTACAAAAGGTGGAATAAATAAAATGTGACATGGGAGGAATGAACCCCCATGACCGATCATGCCACCTCCCATTGTAAAAATGCTGATTTTTCTTCTCTTTTTAGCCAACAAGCAAAGCCATGTGGGTGGAATGATGAAGAAGGACTAGGGTTAGTGAGAGTTGGTAACCTTTTCCACCAACCCACCTTTTACCCTTGGTTAATACCCCAATTATTGGATAATGATTTTCCTATAAATAGGAAGTCTTAGATGTGTTGGTGGAATTTACCACATTTCATTTGCTAGTCCTAATATAAAAAAAAAAGCTAGAGAGAGTTGAGAGGAAAGAAGAAAAACCTAGGAAGCTCTTGATATTCGAGAAGACAGAATCTAGGAAGAACGACTATGAAGACATAAAGGTATGGCCTTGTTACCTTAAGTATTACCTATCAATTATAGCCAGTTAGTTACCTTTGGGATGAGTAATGTAGTATGCATATGAAAGAATCCTATTAGTCATCATGATAGTTGTATCTGAGACCAAACATTATAAGCATTAAAATGACTAGTAATTTGAATAAAGTGATAAGTTGGCTATCTGTGTATTCATGAATAACCTCAGCACAAACCCAAGAACTTAAGCTATGTAGAAGTAAAGCAGACCCAGCCTAATTGTATGGCATGCTTTGGGACCTATTCTGATTTATTTTATTATTTTTCCTTTCGGGTCCTTGCCTCCTAGTTAGCAAACCAACTCAATAAATCTGGTGAACTTTTGAATAATAAGATACTGTATGCCTCTAGTGTGACGACCCCAAAATAGGTTCATTCCATCCAACCTATTCTGAGTCGCCAAATACATGGTACAGAAAACAACTACAACTTTATTACAACAATTGTCGTGCAAAATACAACAACACATATGTTGTGAGTTTTGATACAAATATATATACCAACTGTGACTCTTGACACTAACTTGGGTAGAACGTCACAATGACACCCTACATAAAGGTACAGTCAAAAATTATTTTAGAAATTAAAATCTTTGGGAAGTGCTCAAGGAAACCTTCGTATATGGGAGGCCATGCGTCTAGGTTATGATAGATATCATATGTCCACAGAATTATCCTTGGTTGACCCAATAGACCCCAAAGAAAAATGAGAAGATTACTATCATGCTCTTTCCAATGGTGAGTCTTCTCTTGACATATAACTATCTCTATTGTCTCCAGTTGAAAATTATATTTCAAATAAACTCCAAAATCATATAGGTAGTGCTCATAGATATACTCAGCAAGTGGATATGCACAATCCTGTCTTATGATAACACGAGGTTGTATGTCATTAGACATCTTGTATGATAGCGGCAAAACACCCTTCCAAAGTTGGGTTCACCTCACCCTATTCGATTCACCAAATATAACTACTAAATGATGTATAAAATACAACACACTTTTTTATACTGTTTAGGGAGAACTTCCATCGCTAGAGACCACCGTTCTATTCTCCTGTTACCCCCGCTCGACCCAGCGACACTCTTATTACCTGAAAGGAATTGTGAAGCAAAAGGGTGAGCTCAACTAGCCCAGTAAAGAATATCATGACTAAAGATAAATAAATTATCAATAGCCTTCAACAGTAATAAATCAGAGATTTAGAACATATGGTAGATGATAAAATTTTTCAACCATAGTTGCAGCGGAACGAGCAATCCATTAGAAGAGTCAAATAGACCATAAAGTCTATTATCTTCTCCATGTTAAAAATCCACCAACAATGTTTTATCCCTATAACATCAATCAACAGTTCTGGTCCACAATCTTATGAATAACTCATAATCATAATTGTGGTTCTAAATTCCTCTTCTCATCCAAGACGAAAATAATTTTCATCTCCTGTCTTTACCTGAAACATCAAAGATCATGGTTATACCAAATTATTTTTCCTGTTCATAATCATACTGATAAATTCATCTTTGCACTACGGGCCAAAGATATTCGTCAATAGTTCATCTTTGCACTACTGGCCAAAGATATTCAACCACAGATCATCTTTGCACTACATGCCAAAGATATTCAACAACAAATCATCTTTGCCTAAAGATATTCAACAACAGATCATCTTTGCACTACAGGCTAAAGATATTAATATCTCAAAGAAATATATAATCATTTCAGAATTTATATAAACAATAATTATAACCATGTTGATCAATTCACCTTTGTACTTAAGCTAAAAATATTCAATTATAAATTCAATGGTCATGATCATATCAGTAAACAATTCAACTTTGCACTACTAGCCAAAGAGAACTCATAGTCATGATCATACCAATAATCTACCCATCTTTACACTCAAGTCAAAGAGAAATTTCTTCACCAGGATTATAAAAATGTTATATATGATAATAAAAATAATATGATCAAAACACGGATTTAATTTCAGGAGTAAAATTCATAAATCAACGATAATTTGGTCAGAAAAAGAAATCAATTTTATCGTGAATAGTAACTCGTGAATAGTAATCCCGACATGAAAAAGGTAGAAATTTCACAATAAAATTCATACCAATATTTTGGTATAATGATATTGAAAGAATAACATTTCTTAAACTTATAAATAATTTATTTTAATTATTTACATTTTACTAAATAATGCATTTACACATCCTAAAATGATAAACTCATAAGATTTCATCACCAATAACCAAAATCCTCATAAAAAATTTGCATATACATCATATAGAATTCTCAAGCCATAAAATTCTATTTTTCAATTTTGTTACTTCGCATAACATGTTTAATTCATTTACTCATAACTAGTCTATTTTCATGAAAAATACCATATCAATCCCAAAAATATTTCTTTTCTGGGATTTAGCAGAATATAGTCCCATATTGAACATATATTTTTCTTGGAATTTTTAAAATTTATTTACTATTTTTCATATGGCCAAAATTGCTGAATATTTAGACATTTATCATAAACTGTACTTTTGTTCAAAAATTCCAAATTTTACAGAGTATACTTCTGTTATATACATGTACTCCCAATAAAAATTTTACCAATTTTAGAGTTAACCACAAGGAGTTATAAGGGTTAACTTTTAAAATTGTCTTTTCCCATAAAATTCATAACTCTTAATCTATATATCTAAAAATCGTCATTTTTGGACACAATCTAGAAAACTCATCAAATTATCATTTTAATTTTTTCCAAAATTTTTGAGGGTTCGAAAAATTACGAAACTGAAAAATATAATAACCCTTAAAATCACTTACCTCAAAAGAACAGTACTTCTGACTTGAATATCGGATATAACGTTGAACAAACTTGCGCCATATAGCAACACTCAAGATATCTAAATACTTACAAAAATATGCTTGATAGTATAGAGAGAGAAAATTTATGTTTCTGGTGTGATTTTCAATTCTAACATAAGCATTTATTTATAGGAAAATACTAGAACACCAAAAGAGACTAAATTAATAAAATATAATATTATTATTATTATTTTCTCATTTCCTACGCGACCACACCAGCCATCAAAGACCAGCCACCACATTTGACAAAAAAATTCTAGCACATGGTTTAAAAAGTAAAAGTGGGTCCCACCCATAATTTTAATAAAAATCATTTTATTTCTGAAACTTTAATAATTCATAGAAAATAGCCCGTTTATCAGAAAAATACGAATTTTATATTCATTCCACATGAAATCGAATTCTCTACAACTTTGCAGAAGAAAAAAGTTTTTCCAAATTCCAGACCGAAAATATCCGAAATCCACAAACGGACGATTTTCAACACCGTTTCAACATCTTTTAAAAATCATAACAAATCATGCGTTAATTTTTAACGGTTCAAAATTTGTAGATATATACTCAACTTATATATGTATAACATATCCAAAAATCACAATGATCTAACGGTCAGATCAAAATTATAACTCACGCAATAGAGCTTTAAGAACATCGATTTGATCTAATAATACCTCCAATCCGACAAAATACTGATAAAACACCTCAACATTAATTCCTTCATTTATAACCACATAAATAAATCCATCATTTATATCTACATAAAATAAATATTTCCTTATCATATAAATCAATAATTAATTATTCGCAAATAATATTACAGAATCACAATTATGACAGTCAGGCAGTTCCTAGGAAAGAGGGGGCTTTCCAATAAGAATTTCTCCTTACTGGCGCGCAATTAGGTGACCAAACCTCTCCTTGACAGAACTTTCTAGACATTGCCAATAATGATATCTCATAATATTATTCAAATAATAAGAATTATTGATCCGATAATGGGAAATACTATGCAGTGACAATTATTGAACAACAATAATATAAAATATCAATGTAGCAATTATTGAACCAATAAAATAAAATATTGAACAGTAATTACTGTAACAATTATTGAGTAGTGCCTTCTTACGTAAGAATCAATAATTCAAAAATACTGTGCAAAACCGTGTGCTACTGTGCAACCATACGTATTACTGTATTTTAACCACCAGGTATTCCAACAGTGTTAACGGTAACGATTATGCCGTTATTTATAAAAATTCAAATTTTCGTTTTCTTCATCCGACAGTTATTCTGTTATGGGGCCCACAAATGGTTGCGTCGTCGTATGAATATTCCTCGACAGAAAGAATATTCCACGACCAAACGAATATTCCCCGACAATAATGAATATTTTATAACCACTTGCTTATTTTGAAAAATTTGCACATTTCACTCATAACCAAAGTATTATATCAAACTAACACCATATTATTCACAATAATAAATAGAGAAAATTCGATTTTATTCATTAAAAAGTTGGGGTCTTACTTCTAGAGATAACCAACATGTTCACATGTCTAGTTAGACACGTAGTACAACTAGCTATGAAGTTTGAGGATGAGTTAGATAGGAGTCGGGTTCGGAGATATCTTCGGGTTCGGAGATGACGTCTTGACTTTAGAGTTGTCTTCGGATTCGGAGATGACGTCTTGACTTCAAAAATGTCTTCAGATTCGGAGATGACGCCTTGACTTCGGAGATGTCTTCGGAATCGGAGATGATGTCTTGACTTCGAAAATGTCTTCGGATTCGGAGATGACATCTTGACTTCGGAAATGTCTTCTGATTCAGAGATGACGTCTTGACTTTGGAGATGACTTTGGATTCGAAGATGGCGTCTTGGCTTCGGGAGAGGTCTTCGGGTTCGGAGATAGCATCATGGCTTTGGAAAAGAATGGATTAATTAATAAATATTATTAACTAGATATAAACTCACGCATGAACTAAAATGAGTTTCTAAGTAGAGAGTTATACTAGCTACGTGCAAATAAATCTAATACATGCAAGGATGCATAGAAAAGGTTGTTTATCATTATTATGTGTTTTAAATGAATGTTATGGTTAATCTTTCACACAATGAACTTTCTTAACTTGTAAAAATAGAAATTTTATGAGTAAAACTAACAATTGTTGAAAGTAAATAGAAAAGACCAAACCTAGTTTAAAAGTTCCTTAACATGTATGTGTGAAACGACTTGAACTAGAATACATGACTTAAGTAATATTTCACGTATACAAACATGAGATGAGTATATGGGACTAAAATTTACTAAAATATTTCTAAGGTTTTCAAAAGTAAGAACAATGTGGATTATACATCTATAAGTTTTAATGTGTACAGAATATATGGATAGAAATATGTGTGATAAATGCATCTTGATATATATGTCAAAGTGTGTGTGACTAATGAATACATATACTTACATAAATAAGATAATATAGTTCGTTAAGGTGATTTATGCTATAAGTGGTAATCAACGCAAAATGTAAGTCTTTCACCTTAAACTTCCTACGTTATTGCAAGTTCCCTAACTTCATTCTTATAATTGAATGCAAGTATCTAGACCTTATTTCTTGTTGTGAAACTTCGAATTATTGTTATATCAAACATACTTACATTGAACAAATATCTACATTCGTATGATTATTATTCCTAATCGGAAATTTATTTTGGTATCTTGATTCATGATTACAAGAATTGAACTTATTGTTCCTAAGGGTTTTCTAAGCTATTTGATTCGGCTAGACTAATATCGTGTGTTAGAAAGCTATCCAAACCAATTGACTTGGTGCAAACTCTTATAAATCTACTGAGATGAACAACCCTCATTGAAGGGAAAATTATATAACTATCGGGAAATCGACGTGCGAACCTACTAGCTTGTTTAAATGTTATGCATAACACAGGTTACTTTAGGCTGATCACCTGTTGCACTCATTTATATTGAATTTTTAGTATAATATTGTTAATTCTAGCAAGAGTTCTTAGTCCCTAGTGACTGCTCAGTGTTCATTCTTATTGAACCTTGAAATGATTAAACTTTTGAATCTTGTTGATATCCTTCAATCTATAGCGACACTTATTGAGAACTATTGATACTTCTTGTTATTCTTGAACTATCATTTACTGTTATACCTTTAAGATTCAAACTTTATAACTATTTATTCTTATTGTTATATTACTTGTTCGGCAAACTCGTTGCTCATTCTTGCTTCCCTAAAAACATTACAGTTAAGGCAAAGCAAGGCGGTACTTCAGGAAAAGACAAAGGAAAAGGCAAGGCTACGGAATAACTTAGTCCTTTAAGTGTAGGATAATTATTATTATTACTATGACTATAATGATGTATTAAGGGATGATTAAATTATGTTTAAGTCATGTTAAGTTTATATTACTGGAATGTTGTAGTACTGGTCATAAAACCTTAGGACGTAAATATTTATATTATATCAGTGTAATTATTCTATTGTTGATGATTTTAGTATGATATTAGAATTAGCACGTGATGCACCGAATTTGAGATACAAGTGTCTGAATTTGGGGGCGTCACATGCGTGCCAAGTACGAGAAGAAAATTTTGATCCTGACATATTGCTCTCACACAATCAGGAGGGGTGTGCGGTGTCGGATGACACAACGATTTATTAGACTGACTAGCAGAGCTGCATGTGCCATTGATAGTCAGTCCTTGGCCTTTGACATAATTCTTCTTCACAACTGACGCCCTCTCCCACAACTCTTGATTAATAGGCGATTGCGGGGTGCCTACAAGATAACGCTCAGCCAGTAGCACCTCATAAGTGTCATATCACCATGTTAGAAATTAAATAGTTAACAATAAATATAAAATGCTTAAGAATGACATAAATATTTAAAAACATATCAAAGTATATCTCTATTTTTATAGCATTAGGTAAATCATCACGGGTGGCCACATATATATCCAGCCAATGGATGGGATGACCATGAGACGATGCCTCCTACAAAATTAATATGCTCATATATGAAGCATCTCCTCTTGGTAGAACTCCCCGTCTAAATTTTACACGACTACGCGCGAGAGTATGAATTACAACTTGCCAATCTGCAGGCGGTCTATCCCTTTTCCTAATAAGACTAGGAGTGTAGTATACTTGTACTTTTTGAGTTGGCAACACAAATGGTTCGTTGGCGTACGTGGACCTATGGAGGTCAATATTGATGATTCCATTTCAATCGACACGTATCCCTTTTTTTGTATCAAACTAATGACACTTGAACAAATTAATCTGACCCCCGTAAGTGCCCTTGTATGACAACTTTATGATTTCCTCCAACTCCCCATAAAAGGCACGACCAAGCTCATTGTAACAATATCCTTGGATGCATACTCCAGTGTTCGTTATTCGTTTACCGAGAGCATATGCCTTTGTATGAAATTCATAACCATTGATCTTGTAACCATTGCGACTAATTTCGTCCCTATCTGGGCCCATAGCTAGGTCTTGTACATTATCTGGAATTGTTCCTTAGTAAGAGCCTACAAAAACTCTATTACATTAAATGAAGTCATTAATTAATGGAGTATCTATGTCATGCTTAATATATTTAACTTACTTTGTCCTTTAGCCACCTTGTAAATTTTTTATCATGACTAATTTGAACATCTTTATCAGTTATGCTGGGCTGATTCGCTTTTAACTCGTCATAGTATAATCTATACAATTTTATAAATATTAACATATTGTAATGTATGTCATTTCAGGTTAAGATATAGCTATGTCCAATAACAACTGAAATTTTACATGTGTACCTTGCAAATTAGTCAATCTCCTCGTAATTGAGAAGAATATAAGCATGTACAGCATGTAATTCTTGCTCAGAAAGGAATACACACTTCCCTTTTCCATAAGCGCGACTCGATATACCAAATATAGAAAGACGGCCATTTAGTTCAACATTGCCCCCATCATCATGTCTCGAAACTCGATTGGTATTTGTCAAGACTTCGTTGAGAAAATAGTCTAAGACAAACATTGATATCTCATCGAAACTGTATGCCTCACATATTGACCCCTCGACATAAGCTCTATTTTTCACCTTCCTCTTAAGGTTTCCCATCACTCTCTAGAAAGGGTACATCCATCTATATTGAACTATACCCCCAACACGAGCTTCATAGGGAAGATGGATTTGCAAATGGTCCTTGGAGTCAATAAAACCATGCTAGAATATTTTTTCAAGCTTACACGTGAACTCAATGATGTTCTTCTCAAGTACAGACATGTCCTTCTCATTTCATGTTTTTGAACATAAGTCTCAGAAGAAACGACTAAGATCAGTTAAAGCATCCCACATTGGTTTATCAAGCATATCTCGAAATGCTATAGGCATGAGTCTCTCCATGAACACATGACAATCATAACTCTTCATCCCTTGCAATTTTCCACCCGTAACAAACCTTGTAATATTTGACGCATATCTATCTGATAGTTTGAGAAACTTAATCCATATGCATACATCTTCGACCTGCTTTTTGGACAATATGCACCTTGCATGCGATTTGAACATCTTACCAATTGTATATTCATAAAGTTCTAATCTAGGATGCTTACAAATATCTTTCATGTCCAACCGTGCTTTATCATTATCTTTCATCTTGCCCGTAACACTCATCACATTGTTAAACACATTGTTGAACATATTTTTCTCAATATGCATCACATCTAGATTATGACGAATCAAATTTGTAGACCAATAAGGCAGTTTCCAAAAAATATTTTTGCGAACCCAATTATGAAACTCAAAAAACCCACTGATTATGTTTGAGGCAACAATCTTATCGAATGGGATAAATGACAATCTCATCACAAGGTCACACATCTCTGTCCCCGACAATCGCAGTGCAAGCATATCATTGTCTACTTTCCCTTTCTTGAAGTGTTCTCTATTTCTTCGAAATGAGTGATGTGCCGGAGAGAAACGACGATGACAATCAAATCAGCAAGGCTTTCTACCTTTTGATAGATTAAAAGACTTTGTATACTCCATACAATACGGACAAGCCAACTTCCTGTGTGTACTCCATCTAGCTAACATACCATAAGCAGGAAAGTCACTTATAGTCTACATAACCTGTGATAACCCAGATTTTCAGAAATTATTAAATAAAAATTTAATAAATAAAATTCTTATTATGAGATGTATTTATTTTAGATTATGTGGTTTGGTGGGTAGAAATTTAATATGCATAAGATTTAATAGTTAATTTAATTATTGAATAAATTAAACAAAATTGTTATGAAAAGGAAATTAAATATATTATATTAGTTAATTTGATTAAGTTGTAAATTATAGTGTGGGATAATGTAATTGGATTATTATGCCTTGTTGGCAAGGGAAATGTTATGAATTAATTTCATAAATAATGTGATTAATTCACTTAATTTAAATAGTGAATTAATATAGATTTTTTGATAAAATCAGAGAGTAATTTATTACATATAATGACAATATGTTAATGTAATACGATTGTGAGTTTCGTAAATAGTTGAAATATTTATCTAATAAAATAAATATTTTAGTTGGAATATTTATGAAACAAATATTCGGTGGAAATTATTAGGGAATAGTTTGTTTAAGTATGATAATATTGATTTAATTTATGTTAAATGATTTTATAATCAATGCGTATTTTATTACGCTAATGGAATGGTAATATTCTAATTTAATTAAATATTTAAATTAGAGATATTATGATTTGATAAATGAAATTAGAGTTATATTGGTTAGGTAATTTATTCAAATAAAGTGTGTTATTCGTGAACCATATGATAAGAAGAGTTATTAAAATAAATTAAAAGAGGGTTAAGGGTTCTAGCCAAACATGGCTTTGTGACATTTTGCCTTTGTAACACCCACGTTAAGCCATCAGTTTATTTTGTTTACGTGGTTTAGCAAAATAGAGAGAAAGGGAGAAACTTAGAGAGAGATTAAGAGAACATAGAATTCTCTGTGAAGTTGAGAGTGAAAGTTTGAGAAACAAAGAAGGGGAAGAAGAGTAATCAAGTAATCTTCATCTAAACTAAGGAAGGAATGAAGAGGTGATAATCCAATTCTAGTTTCTTATGTTTTTATTTTCTTAAGTTCTTCACTGTAAATTATTTTGGTGGGTTGAATTGATGAGGAATTGGTAATTTATTTTTATCGATATATATAATCTTTTTTGTATCATCTATAAGTGGTTTTGGGGGAATCAAATTTGTCTAACTGTGTTGAATAAGAAGAATTGGACTTTTAGGTGTAATATATACATTATGGCTTATTTTGGAGTCAAATTGAGAGTTAATCCATGTTCTAATCTGTAAATTGATAATAGATGTTGATAATACATTGAAAAACAAAAAGAACGTAAGTTGAATGAATCAATTTGGTTGAGAAACGAATTCGTAGTGAATGAATTTGCTAAATATGTTTAAAATATAAAAATATAGCATGAACACTGAATTGAAACCCCTCCAAATGATTTGTTAAAGTTTTTGAAGTGTTATAATTATTTTGTAGATGAGTAGTTCAGAGTTTAACGAGTTCATAGAGTCGAAAACCAACTAATTTTGACTTAAAATGAAGAAGTTATGAAGATCTGAAGTATGTGCATAAAATAATTGCAAAATCTAGAATCTGGGCGAAGCCGAGCGCGGGCGTGCTGTCCATGCGCTTGGATGGGCAGCTGGGAGCTACTAGAGAGCGCGAGGGAGCTAGAAATGTGAAGAAAATGGGCGCGGCCGCGCCCATGG
>CM029017.1:175096724-175156277 GCA_016801055.1 Panax notoginseng
CTCCTCTCTCTCCTCTTTCCTCTCTAACAGTTTCTCTCTCGTTACTCTTCCTATACTGCTCGCGCTCCTCTCTCTCTCCTCTCTCCTCAGGTTCTCTTCCTCTTGTTACTCGATCCGCGGCAAGATGCACAAAAAGGTCTGGATCACCGCCGACGATATTTATCCTCGTCGGACAACATGATTACCAAGACGACAAGGCTGACGTTATCCTCAAGTACATGCCGGATGAGGCGAGGCTATTGAAAGCGTACGAAGAGTTGTCGGAGAACACCAGGCTTAACGAAGGTATTACTGGTGGAATCGATGACGAGGATGAGAACACCAGGCTTAATCGAAGGTATTGCCACGCTTAACCAGGCTTAACGAAGGTATTTTCTCAATTTCTCTGTTCTTGGTGTTTGTCCTTGGTGTTTGTTATATTCAGCGTTATGAACACATTCCGGCTAGTTGGAAGCACTGTAGTTTTCAATTATTTGTTCATTTGGAATAAAATATTTACGTGGGTATGAATTATCTTTTCAATGTAAGGATATTGTGATGGGTTTATTTATGATTAGTTGTTAATGGTAAATTGGAAATAAAAAATTTTGATTTTTTCCATCAAACTGGAAAATTGGCTATTTTTCATCCGAGGATTATTTTGAAGCTTAGTTTAAGTATTTTCAATGGTTTGTGCATTATCCTTTTTAGGAAGGGATTTTCTTATGTGTTTTATGCTCTGTTTTAATTTAAAGATTTGTTTTTCCCCTTAGGAAGGGTATGACTGTAACCTTTGTAACCATCTCTGCAGAACCAAGTTTAGAAGTGTTCATAAAAAACTGAACATGGTATCTGTTCAGATTTTAATAAAATGTTTTATGACTTTTATCTTTCCAACCGTGTCTAATTTTTTGGGGACATCTCCCCTATTAGTAAGTTGTTATCTTTTATAAATAAATCCTCTTTTTTCTATCTAATTCCAACAACACCCCCCCCCATCGCCCCGCCCCTTGCTACACAGTCAAGCTAGGAAACTAAATTTTTATTTGACCTTTTACTTCTTGAGTTTCTAAGTTCCAAAAAGAATCTTAGCTGATCCTTCTAGATATATCTACTATCATTTCAAACACTCGTGTGGACTTTCTAAGTAGTGCTTCTGACATCAAATTTTGCTCAACTTTTAGTGCACAAGTATTTATATTTGGGGATTTTTTATCCTAAATAATTGATTCACATTATCTGGGTTATACGGGGACATTTGTTTTTTTTTTCTGCCAAAGAAAAATGGCATTTTCCCTTTCTCATATACTGTTCCCTCAAATTTGTTTTACCCCTTACATGGCCAGGCCAGAAAAACTGATCTGCATATGATCTTTTTCTGTTCTTTGGGTTTCTGAATTCCAAACAGACTCTAGTGAATACATTTGTAAAAACTCATGTTTACTCGACTCTTCTTACACTTGGCAAATTTGTTTTTGCACATTTACTTAATGTACTTGAAGACTTGTGACTCAATTGTGTTTGTGGTTTGCTTGTGCTTGTTGGGTTATTCCTACAAAAATATAGCACTCTGGGTTTCATTGAGGTGTTCACTATTCTAATTGATTTACGTTGACTGCCATCTCTACTAGAAAATATAAGCCAAGAGGTCTATATATAGCCTTTGAAATATTAGGTGATTCCAGCATTTCAGTCCTAAATATGTAATTGCCTATGCAAATTAAACTGTAGAATAACATGTCCCACTTTAGTGGTAGTTTTATCCTTATGCTTGGAAAATTATTTTTCTGAATAGTGATTCAAAACTCTGGGAGGAAACTAATGTACTTTGAATGGTTGTACTGCAGGCACATCCCTTGTTCTAGAAGCTGATGCAAAACAGATTGCAATGGTAGCTCATGAAGCATGTGAGAAGTATGCTTTACTTCACATATTGGAGTTTCATTTTAATTTTTTTTAATGTGAATGTTGCATACTTTATCAAAAATTAAAGAATATATAAATACATATACATGTATATATACAGACATATATGTATCTATCATATATGTATGTTTGAGATTTTGGTCAATTTTAAATGCAGTGCAACTTGTTAATGCCACATATAGTCCAATACTCTAATATAGAGTGACAAAAATATAAACTTTTGTTTTCAACTAAGGTAATGTCACCTTGACAGCAAGTAGAAAATCATTAAAAATAGTTGATAAATATAAGATGACAAGATTAAGAATATATTCAATAGCCACAAACCCTCCCCCTCCCCCCTACCCCCCCCTTTCACGAGTCTCCTTTTTTTTTCCAAGCTATGGCACTTTTAGTGCTTTTCTGCAATGATTTGTTATGTGGTAGATATATGATATGATATGTTTCATTTGGTATTTTATTCAATCCATGCCTTTTTGTCCTTATAAACTTAGTTAATTGTTTGTGTAATTTAAATTTGCATCATTTTGCTTTCTAGCCATTTTCACCATAGAGCTTCTTAAGTTGCATAATTCAGGATGACAGCTTATTTGTTCTATATACCTGATTTATATAATTATGGTGTCTCTTAATTTTTTTAGTTTTAACTCTTTACTTTTACTTTTATAGGAATGGGCCATTATTGGTGGTTGTATCCGGGCGGGATACTATTCCTGTTGCAAGTTCCATTAAACGGTTAGCTCCAGAACATGTTTTTGTTGTTCAGGTTTGAGGAGAAGTGTGTTGTTTTTCATTTTGTGTGTACTTTATACTTTTATCAACTAAAATATCACATATGAAATGTACATTCATTATAAATAACTTTTCTCACGTTACTTATTAATGCAGCACTGATAGTAAAGTAATTATTACATGATTGACGATTCTCACTTATGTTTGTCTGTGTGTGTATATTTGTAAATATATAAACTTCAGTTTTGTTAATCTTTCATTTTGGTAGTGTCTGGTCAGTTATATATTTTATTTTTCGTTTTCCATTTAGCTAATGGTTGGTATTTAGCCACAGTTTATTTTTTACCCTAATTTGGTTACGTCTTTCACATTAGGTTTTCAAATACAACATCCCCGATCAAATCTTAATAGGTTTGATCTGGTTATTACTCCACGACATGATTACTATCCATTGACTCCTCAAGCACGAGAACATGTTCCTTGGTTTCTACATAGGTGGATAACTCCACGGGAGCCTCCTGGCGACTGTGTTACTCGGACTCGGGTGCAGGTGTCGGATTCGGGTACGAATCTAAGTGTCAGACACGTGAAGTCAAAAAATAGAGGATACGCGGATATGAATCCGAATATAGACACAGGTGCGGGGATACGGTATGCTATAATTTTTTAACAATAATGTTTATGATGTCCAAATTCATATAGACATGCATTTATCATGAAACTTTAAGGGTTGAAGTGCAAAAATATAAAGAAACAGGGGCAGAACTGAAACTGCTGAAACTTCAGGGGCTAAAATGAAAAAAAACAAAACTGCAGGGACTGATAAGTAATTTTTTAGGGGCTATTTTGAACTTTTAAAAAACTTAAGGGACTAAATTAAAAAACTATAAAAAATTTGGGGTACTTAAGTGTAATTTTCCACAGATATTTAATTTCTGATCTTATCTCTAACTACTCAGACGTATCAGCCAGCTCGCTCGCTCGTTCTCGCTCAGATCTGATCCTTCTTCTTTTTCTTTTCTTTTTTCAGTCTATTCTTCTTATGTTTCTTCTTGGTCGATTCTTCTTCTTTTTCTTCTTGGTCGATTCTTCTTCTTTTTCTTCTTCGTCGATTCTTCTTCTTCTTTTGTGGATCCTTCTTCTTCAGTCGATTCTTCCTCCTCTTCTTCTTCCGTATCTGGATTGAAAGTGCCGCACCCGACACAAATCCTGCACCCGCACCCGTGTCGGATCGTGTCGACACGGGTACTCCATCAGAAGTTGGCGAGTCCGAGTAACACAGCCTGGCGAGCACGTCGTGAGTTTCTTATGCATTTTCCCCTTCCGTTCCCTTGAAAGGGCCTACTCCAAAAGTTTTGCGGTGAAACTTTCGAAAGCCCACTTATTTGAAACTTTAAATTCCAGGTCCTCACTGTGGGAGCTCTTCATCAGGCTGATTCGATTGCTCTGCGAAGTGCAGCTTCTGCTTGGAATGATGAGTTGGCACCACTGGAAAATCCCTTGCTTGTGGTTAACAGGAGGGCCTACAAGTAAAATTTGTGCTTTCAAATATCTTTTTTAGCATTGTGCATTTCTGCTTATGGGAATTTCTTGTTTTTCCACCTGATTCTCTTCAAAACTCAACCTAATACATTTATATAACCTTTTAAATAACTAACAACTGAGGTCAGTTACCTGTCAAAACATATCGAAGACATATCGAAGACATCACCTCTGCTTTGTTAGCAACCAAGTTTGCAAAGTGTGCAGAGGTATACTCTTTCCATCTTTTTGAAGAGGCTTCTTAATATTTTTACTATTAAAATGTTCAGTTTAATACTCCCTTTGGAACAAATATAAGATTATTAACTTCTTGAAGTCAATTTGAGACATTTTTTTCATACTCTGGTAAATTTATTTAATTTTAGTCAGTACAACGATGAATATTGTAAATTATTTTAAAAGGTACTACTAATTATAAGATTTGTATTTTCATAAATTTTAATGAATCATCATTTGAGTTTAAAAATATCTCAAATTGATTTTTAAAAGTCAATAATAATTTAGAAATGGATGGAGTATTTATCGATATGTGGATAGTAACGTCATGGACTATTGAGCTCCTATATTCTTCATGGTTGTTATTTAGTCCTAAAAAATCTTATGGCATAAAAGGGTCAATCTGCCATGAACTTTTGAAAAACTGATAATATATATTTTTGGCAAGTATTGAAGAATTGGTAATTTGTTATCCCAGAATGCTGATTGTGTTGAAGTCTCTTGTTACTTTATTAGTCCCTCTTTCACGCATGATGTTCCAAATTCCAATTTGTTCATTATATAGTACATAGGAGACTAAAACCTCTTTTAGTCTAGGAAAACAAACTTTTTAATTGTAGGCCTAAAAATAATAATTATGTCAAAATTTAACTAATCTGTATTCAGATGTGGACCACTTCAAAACCTGCTTGTGCCAACTAAATTTTTTTTATTCCCGGGCATTAGTGAGAGAACATGGAATGCCTTTTTATGATATTGTGATTGCCTATTTGTCTTTTTCTGTTTATGAGCAATATGGTGTACATTGGTACCACGTAGTTACTCTATTGTCTTTGTGTATTGATTTGGCACTAAGTGCCTCTGATGACCTAGCTATTTGCTTTATTTTCCTGACTTGCTATTATTTTTTAATATGTGCAGGAAAACTGCTTCTACGATCTGCCTTACAATATTGGGTATCAAATTTTCGTGCTACGTTTACGGAAGACAAGGGACGAAATTATGAAGTGTACTCTCTATATATGTAGATATATACTTTGATTGAAGAATTGTGGTAGCTTTAGATGGTTAATTGTAAAGATAATGAATGATTATGTAGTGAATGATTTTATTATGTAAATAATATTTTAGTTTTTTTTTTATTTTTGCCATTATTTGCTATGGGGACATTGAGCCAGTCAGGTACACAAAAAGAATGTCAAATTTTGATTTGACAACAATATAATTTGTTACCAAAGCATTGAACAAGTTTTAATATAGCAACAATTTGTTATACATTTAGCAACAAATTTTCATTACTAATGGCATTAAAAATATAATATTTGGCAACGAAAAATTAACCTAATAAAAACGGTGAGGATATTGTTGCTAATACTAAAATAAAAGGCAACATTTTTTATCGTTACAAATCATATCAACTTTCGTTGCACATATAAAGAAACGGCAACATATAATGTCGTTGCTAATCGACGACTTTCGTTGCTATTGAAAAATAACCAGCAACAAACATTTTCGTTGCTGATTCAACATAATGTCGTTGCCAAATAATATAATCAGCAACGAAAATCGTTGCTAAAAAGTTTACATTCCGCAATGAAAGCAAGCTTATGCAACAAATTTCATAATTTACTGCAACGAAAAATATCGTTGCAAAATGGTGTCAATTGCAACGAAAATGCATGGTCGTTGAAAAAAAAAGAGTTCATTTCGTTGCCAATTAGAAGGCTTTTGCAATGAAATGGGCTTTTTAGCAACGAAATTTTAATTATCCTGCAACAATACATTTTGTTGCTAAAGGATCGATGTCTCTGTACGAAAGCCAAATTTCATTTCAAAATGTATTACTTTTGGCAACGAAAAAAATACGTTCGTTGCGGAACAATTAGCAACGCTCATTGCGCAACGAAAGACGCAATGACAGTAAAGGCGTTACCAAAACCCTTTTGTAACAAAATTTGGCACCTTTAGCAACGAAAATCGGTTGTTGCTAAAGCCCCATTTTTTTGTAGTGAATCCTTTTAACCTTAATATCCTAGATTAAACTCGAGTCATGAAATGTGTCATACTCTTCATAATTTAATCTGAGTTTTTCTTGATCAATGAGTAGACTATATGAAACAAATCACTATTTGAGCATGGTCATGCATTTCATAGTCTTACTCAATCAAGAGGCCTATGGATATCACCCCTAATACATAGGAGGGTTAAATTCCATCTAGATCACTCATATTCCTCACACAATTCATGATGTACCCAATAATCATCTTTATTGTCCACCCTATTAAAGGGGACTTTTGATGATATCAAAGTACATAAATTCCCGTGTAGTAATATAGTGATTTCAGGTCAGAGGATCATTACATCGTTATCACTATGAGAATCGCAAATGACACTTCGCATAATGCTCCATATAGAATTCTCATGGTGGGTCTGTTCAGTACATCGTTCTCTAACACATACCTATGCATTGCCTTAATATCTCATATATTTATGATCAATGAGATTTGGTCATTAGTCAATCCACATACTAGTCTCAATGCATCATTGTTGTCCCATCAACAATGATACTCGACTAGGGACATTTAAGAGCAATGATACTAATTGTAATTATATAATCTCATGTTCAAGTCACATACCTGAAACTATATAATTTATATCATTATTCTAAGGAATTTTATTATGTTAACATTTATATAACGCAGTAAATAAAACTATAATAAAATCATCCATTTATTCAATCAAATATAATATCGAACTGTTAAGCAATTATATCAAATAATTGGCCTTTAGGGCACTAACTCTAGCATTAAGAGTGTGGGGGTATCTAGCAAAAGTGATGGTTCCTAAACCTAAAAAGGTTAAGATAGGACCAAAAATCATTGATTGTGTATTCATTGGTTACGCAAATAACAGTAGTGTTTATCGCTTTCTTGTTCATAAATCTAAAATTCTTGATATTCATTTTAATATTTTTATTGAATCAAGAGATGCATCATTCTTTGAGAATGGGTTTTCATATAATATAAATAAAGAGTCAAATTCACACAACAGATCTTTGGATGCTGCTAGTAATAATCCTAAAAATATAGACAAAGAGTCTGTACTAGATGAACCTAGACGTAGCAAAAGAACAAGGACTTCAAAGTCTTTTGGCCCGAATTTTCTAACATTTTTGTTAGAAAACAATCCTCAAATGTACAAGGAAGCAATATCTTCTCCAGATGCTTCTCATTAGAAAGAAGCAATTAATAGTAAAATTGAATCCATTATGCAAAATCATACATGGGAATTAGTGGACCTTTCACCTGGTTCCAAACCCTTAGGGTATAAATGGATCTTCAAAAAGAAGATGAAAGCTGATGGTTCAATTGATAAATATAAAGCAAGGCTTGTTGTTAAAGGCTATAGACAAAGGGAAGGATTTGATTATTTCGACACTTATTCACCCGTTACAAGAATCACATCTATTCGTATGCTAATAGCAATAGCGTCATTAGATAGACTTAAAATACATCAAATGGATGTAAAAACTGCATTCTTAAATGGTGAATTAGATGAAAAATATATATGGAACAACTTGAAGGTTTCATAGCTCCTGGACAAGAGAGGAAGGCATGCAAACTTGTTAAATCCTTATATGGATTGAAACAAGCACCAAAACAATGGCATGAGAAATTTGATAATGTTATGTTATCAAATGGATTTAAAATCAATGAGTGTAACAAATGTATTTATGTCAAAAGCACTCAAAAGGAATATGTCATTGTTTGTCTTTATGTGGATAATATGTTAATCATGGGTAGCAACAATGAAATTATCAACTCTACCAAACATATGTTGGCAAATAGATTTGATATGAAAGACTTAGGGGTTGCTGATATAATATTAGAAATCAAGATTTCTAGAACATCTGATGGAATTATATAATCTCAAACTCATTACATTGAAAAAATACTTGAAATTTTAATAAGTATAATATAATTCTAAATAAGACCCCAGTTGATATAAATCTTCATCTAGCCAAAAATGAAGGTGATAGCATATCTCAATTAGAATATTCTCGTATAATAGGAAGTTTAATGTATGTCATGAACTGCACTAGACCAGATATAGCTTATTCAGTAAGTAAGCTAAGTCGGTATACAAGTAATCCAGGTAAAGATCACTAGAAAGCTATTTTGAGAGTTTTGGGATATTTAAAACATATTCAAAATTATGGACTTCACTATACAAGATATCCAGCAGTATTGAAAGGATATAGTGATGCTAATTGGATATTTGATAATAAAGACTCGAAATCCATAAATGGATATGTCTTTACCCTTAGAGGTACAGCGGTATTTTGGAAATTCTCAAAACAAACGTGTATTGCGAGGTCTACAATGGAATCAGAATTCATTGCTTTAGACAAAGCTGGAGAAGAAGCAAAGTGGCTTCGTAATTTCTTAGAGGATATTCCAAATTGGTCAAGACCTATGCCAGCTATATGTATACACTGTGATAGCCAATCAGCAATTGGAAGAGCACAGAGTCATCTATATAACGGTAAGTCACGCCATATATGACGAAGACATAATACCATTAGACAATTGCTCTCAACTGGAATTATCTCAATTGACTATGTAAAGTCAAAAGATAATATTGCGGATCCGCTTACGAAAGGTTTAACAAGAGAGCAAGTGAAAAGTTCATCAAAGGGAATGGGTTTAAAGCCTATTGTTTAATTAAGAGTCGTCATAGTGGCAACCCAACCTAGTTGACTGGAGATCCCAAGATCTAGGTTCAACCGAACTATGTAGTACTCAGTAAAGCACTGAGGAGATATTTACTCCTAACCATTAATTCCTATGATGAGACAGTGCACATCTGCCGCGAGAATCAGGATAAGTTACGCTTTTAATGACTTTTATATCTTGAAATACGTTCAAGTGGGGTATTGCAGGATACTCTTGATAGAAGTCACCTACGTGAGTAAGAAGGGGGCAACTTCTGTAAGAATTTTGAAGGCTAAATTCTCTAATATACTCACGAAACCAGGAGGTGTTTCAAGGCCAAAATGAACAAAAACGTGAGAATCAACTATGTCTGAAGAGATATTTTGTGAATTCTATTGTCTTGGTTTTCACGAAAAGCTGATAATTCAAAGACATCAAGTCTATTGATTAGCCAAGTAAATTCGATAGACTTTACTAGGGCAAGTTCAAAGCCACTATGCTACTTAACCCGATGAAGTATCTTTTCTCATGTACTCGAACAAATGTCTGCATATTCATAAATTAAAAAAATCATGTTGTAAAACCAATTTTACATTCATGTGGGGGATTGTTGGAAATGGGTTTGAAAAATAGATATTAGAGCATTTTGAGGCTCAATTTAATGTGGAACCCACACTCTGAAAATGTCGGGTCCATGCACAAATGTGTTCTCCTCCACGAGGAGTATAACGTAATATACTTATTTGTTCAAATTCATTAAGAATTGAATGAGAAAATTGACTCCAAAGTCACATACTTAAAATGTTGTAACTTGCCTTGTCCCACAAAGTTTGAGAGAAAGGTGAAAAATTTATATATGGGATGTTTGCATAATGGGAAGGGCCCCAAGGGGCACCCCACTTTTGTGGAAGGGAGAGGACCTAGCCAAGGCTTGGTTCGAACCCACACGTTTGTGCCGCCGCGACCGATCGACCGGTCGGTCGGACGAGCAGGGCTGGGCCAGGCGGGTGATATATATAATTTTTTAGACAAAATTTGTTTAATTTATTATCATCAAGGATATTACGTCGTTTTGACGAATGGATGCGCCAACGGTCATATCCCATCTGACCAGTCACGAAATTATTCTATAAATAGTCTATCTGAGAGCATTCCTTATTCATTCTATTTTCCCGTTCTACATATTACAGTATATTTTTCCTTCCTTCATTCATATCATTCATCGTCACAGTAAGGTTCAAGTACAGAACATAGAAATTGTGTTCAAAGAATTCTTAATTTCGAAGTGCTACTAATTAAGAGTTAGAAATTCGTTTAATCTTGGGAAGTAATTATTCAAAAACCTTTAGCACCAGTGAGGGAATAAATTTATTTCAAGGAGACTTTGTGAATTCAAAGGACTCGAATTTATCTGTCTTGTTTTTCCATATTCTGATTTTTTTCAAGTAAGTACACTTTACATTCTGAATCTGATTTGCTTACTAAATTTAAATAACTTTGTTATTGTATATTAAATGTTACTATATATACATAATAACAAATTCCGAGGTAGATGCAAAATGTTGTTGCTGTCAATTACTGCGTTTTTATTTCTACTGTTGATGTATTGCTTTTCATTCGCGAGGAAGTTTTTTTTATTGATAAACATATGAGATTAGAGTACCCAAAATATTTTGATTTTTTTGCTTTCACTTTCAAGTTTTTAATTATTTTTTGCCACATAACTAATATTTTTTATTTTTGAATTTCTTTTCCAGAACCACATAGATAAAAAATTAATGTCTGCTTAATTTTTTTAACAGAATAACCCAATTTCAAAATATTAATTAGTTTAATTGAATAATTTGAAAAATTAAAAGTTCAATGGTGTAATCAGTAAAATGTGTCAACTACAGTGGGTAATTCATTAGTTTTGTTGATAAAATTAACGTCCGCTTATTTTTTTTTAACGGAATGACCCAATTTCAAAATAATAATTAGTTTAGTGAGGTAATTTAAAAAATTAAAAGTTTAATGGAATAATCAGTAAAACTTACCAACTACAGTGGGTATTTTATTAGTGTTGCCGATTTAAAAAAGAAATTAATATTTACACATATATAACTCATATATTAATTAATAAAAATTTGACACGTCAATTAATATATAGACTATGTATGAAAATATCAAAAAATGATGTGAAAATATCAATTTCTTTTAGAAATTGTACTCCACTTATATTAACTTACTATTCATACAGAGAAACACTTTATATATATATATATATATATATATATATATATATATATATATATATATATATATATATAAGAGTAGTATTTATTCTTTTGTACTTAAAATAATTATAATTCCATTGACAAAAGAGCTATATATAAATCTACAAAACTTCCAACTCTATGAGACTGAAGAGAGAAATGAGCAAAGGATGGTTGATACAAGTAATTCGATACAATATTTATAATAAAATAGCTATTTATCAAATTTTATGTATTTTTTTGTCATGATTTTTGTTGTCACCATGTGGTGCAAGAGATAAATATTTAATATTTAATGACTCAAGGTAATTGAAGAAAAGAACACTAAAAGATATCATAAATTTTTTAATAAAGATATATTTTTAATAAAAATAAAAAAAATATTTTGAGTATATTAATAAAACTATCATTTCAACACAAATATATTATTTTCAAGCCGCACAATTGTGAATTAGTACGTTATTGAGAAAGTAATCATTTTATTATAATTAAAGCCCGCTTTAACACACTAAAGATTGAATAAAAAAATATCGTTTGAACTATTATACCCTTATCAATAATAATATATTTTAAATTATAATTTAAATTTTTTTGTACATCAAAAAATAATAAATAATTAATTATAAATTTTTAAATATCGATGAAATAAGTTAGTTCATAGTGCTCACTTTGAACATGACTCAACTTGAATCTTATTACAACTCAACCATTCACTCATAGTTCACAATTCACAATATTTTAGTTCTTGTAATCAGTTTGAAGCAGGAACAGTCTGTTATTAGAGATTTCATTAGGCACAAACTCAAGCTATACTACTCCCTCCATTTTATAAACCAAAAAAAATAATAAAAAAAGAGTTTCATGTAATTTTGATTTAATTATTATATAAATTTTTAAATTTTAAATTTTAAATTATGATATAAAGTTTTAATTTTACATAATATTATTGATTAATTATATTGTCATAAAATTATATAAATATACATAATATTTTACTTGATGCTAGTAATTCTGCACTCTGAATGCACATTTATTAGGGGGGAAATAAGGCTGATGGCGTTTTGGCAATAGGACATTTATTATGTAATTATATAAAAATTTTGATTTAATTATTGTATAAATTTTAAATTGTTATAAAAGATTATTAAAGTTAAGAACAAATATGATTAGAGGAAAGAGAGCATTCTCATTGTATTTTCATATGTCTCACTCACTTTACAATACTATTATTTATAGATATAAGAACATCAATACTTGTTACAAAACTCAAAGGTCATGAGTTTCATAACTCAATGGACATGGGAGTTTCAAAATCATTATAATCAAAGATAAGAAGAATGAATCTAGACATCCATTGTATGAATCTAGACATCCATTATAATTTTATAACACTTTCCCTTGAATGTCTATTGTATAGTCATACGCATTGAAAGTTGCCTCATTAAAAACCTTACCTGGAAAAACCTAATAAGAAAAAAACCTTGGTTAAGAAAAAAAGAGTGCAGCGCGTATTAGTTCCCCCTCATGAATGTATCCTTAAGTCCTTCAGATGTCGCATTCCAATATTGCAACGCAATCTTTCAAACGTTGTAGTTGGTAATTCTTTGGTGAACAAATCTGCTAGATTATCTTTTGATCGAATTTGTTGAACATCAATGTCACCACACTTATCAAGGTCATGTGTGAAAAAGAATTTCGGTGATATGTGATTTCTTCTATCTCCTTTGATGTATCCTCCCTTAATTGAGCTATACATGCAGTATTTTCTTCATACAGAATGAATGGAGTTCTTTTGTTGCAATTTTCTAAGAATATGCCTCATTAAAAACCTTACCAAATAAAAACTCAGTGGAAAAAATTTTGGTGAAGGAAAAGAGTACAATATTTTTGTATAACTTCTAGTGCCTTGGGATTGCCTCATTAAAACCTTGCAAAGGAAAACCCAGTGGGAAAAAAAATCTTAGCAAAAGAAAAAGAGTACAATCAGCACATATCCTTTTTACTCCCTTTCATAAGTACATAGAATTTCCATTATTCATGGTAAAAATATCATTAAGTCGAAACATGCCAATATTGTGCACCATCTTCTTCAAAATCATAGTTGGTAATGACTTAATGAATATATCAACCAAATTATTACATGATCATATATGCTTAATATCAATATCGCCATTCTTCTAGGGCTCATGTGTATAAAATAATTTTGGTGCAATATGTTTGGTTCTATCACCCTTTGGATAAAATAATCTCAAATCAATAGCCACACGAAGATAACGTAAAATATGTTTAATTTCATTACAATGTCTTCGAGTTGGTGCATAACTATACATTGCTAGTAAGTTAACTGCAAATGCTATATCAGGTCTTGTCAAATTTGCAAGATACATCAAAGTACCAATTACATGAAGATATAGTACTTCAAGACCAAAACACCAATTTCATGAAGATATAGTACTTCAAGACCAAAAATTTCTTCATCATTTTCTTGTGGTCAAAACGGATATTTATTGATATCAAGTGACCAACTTATCATTGGAGTACTCAAAGGATTAACATTATCCATGTAAAGTTACTTCAAGACTTTTTCTGTGTATGTTAATTGATGAACAAGAATTCCATAATTCAATTTGTAGGCCAAGACAAAAATTTGTCTTACCAATATCTTTCATCTCAAATTTGTTATTTTTGTCGACTCTTCTGGAGCAAGATATTTCATCAATAAATACAGTAATAATAGCAAATCCAGATTATAATCTTTTGATAAAAATGCATGCATACATTGGATTATTCTCAAATCCTTCTTTCAAAAGACATCCACTCAGGCAATTATACCACAATATGCATCTGGATTGCTTTAACTCATATAAGATGTGACACCCCTAAATCCGGGTACTCCATTCTCACGGGATTTAGTGCTCACTAACCAAAACAATTACACCTAACTACCCGTAATAAAGGATAAAACATAACTTAAATAACTTAAGCAATAATCTTCCCCGTTAAAGGGTTACATCAATAAAAACAATCCAGGTAAACAAACCTTAAACTATTACATGAGTCTGCAGAATACATCACATAAATAAATTAAGTCTTATAATATAATTCTTTGAAATAAAATTATATAAGTGTTCAACACATGGACATCTTGCCATTTCCTTTCCTAGAAGACGGTTCGTCAACTCTCTCAACTTTAGCTGCAGTGTTAATTGCAAGAGTGAGCAAATAGTTGCTCACTGATATAAAGAGTAATAGCAATATCAACAAGAGTATGAACAACGAATGTTGAATAATGGTAAACTTGTTCTACAAATCAGAATAGAAAACAAGTTTGAATTTAATATTTGAGGGTCTTTAAGACTATGAAATATGTCCCCGGTGATTAGGTATTATTATCCCAACCTTAACAGTCATTTAGACTATACAGACCCTACTTAACGTACTTAGGGGGATCAACCCATTGTACCATGTATTGTGCACAAATATCTAAATGTTACACGTATAAAATCCCCTATATTAGGGTTGTTCATCTCAGTATGAATTTAGGATTTCCGCACTAAAGAAAGTTTAGTTTGGAACTAGCTTATAAGTGGTTCTAAAATTTTAGAATACTATTCAATTGTAGATTAGTTAAATCAATAAGAGTTTACTTGCTATTTGACGGTTTAATGCAATAATATAGAATTGAACAAAGTTATTTATGTCAAAGATTGAATAACAACAATATACATTTGAGTAGACATGGTATTTATATGCAAGGTACTATATCCAGAAGAGTTAGAAAAATCTCATTTGAAACAATATATGCTTTGAATAGTAATAACAAAACTTAGGATAGTAAAACTTACTCGATGTAACGAATCAGATTACAAGAGCTTGTATAATCACACACAGGATAGAATCAATAGGCTTGCTCAACGTTAATATGGATTTTAGGAACTTGCACAATGATAAATTAGGAATAGAAAGATTGCTTGACATAAAAGGATAACGTAGTTATGAAACTTGCATTCATTATAAAAAGAATGAAGTTAGAGAACTTTCCTTGTGTGTAAACTACACAAGTATAATAACGTTCGCCAAACACCCTACATATACCATTAAGATCACAATACCAATTAGTTATATTAAAACTAACTTCATTGGTTTACTTCTCATTTTAGCCAAGTCTATAATTTTTATCTTTGGGTCTGATTATCCTAATCATTTACGTACCATGAAATTGAACTCTCAATTATATTATAGCTACACAACATGGTGATTGCAAACACAAATTCTAACTCTCATGATATCACATTCCAAACCCTCACAACCTATTAGTTCATAATTTATAGTTTCAGCGTTGTGATTACAACGTGTTTTTATGTCTTATAACATGTTTTAGGGTCATTAAAATAAGTTAGGTTAGCATTTCCAAAGTTATGCTGTTAACAGTTCAACACTGGGTCTGACTGATCACTGGCGCGGGCGCGCCATGACACCCTTTGTATCTGGCGCGCCCGCGCCAAGAGGCAGCGCGCCCTCGCCAAGAGGCAGCACGCCCGCGCTCGGCACCATAAATAGTTTTGCAGAAACTCGAACACAGTCTCTGTTCTAGGCCAAAATTCTTAATTTCACGATAACATGCATAACCCACACACTACAAACATAACTAAAGTCACATAGCATATACACACAATCCTTCTAACACCTAAAACAACTTACATAACCAAATTTGGAGGATTAAAATCTTTTTTTTTTTTATCAATTTCTTCATATTTCAACACTTTTAGCGAATTCAATCGCCAAATCTTCGTTTTTTAACCAATTGACACCATTCCAACTACGTTGTTTTTGTTTCTTGGTGTACTAACACAATCTAACACCAATTTACAGATTATATCACATATTGGACATCAAATTTTGTACTTAAACAAACTCTTTTTTATGCATAAACACTGTTATTTACTTTTCCCCCTACAAACCAATTTTCACGTTCTTTGATCATCAAATAGCACTCATACATGATTATTAACATATTATAACACCATACATACATATATGTGTCAATCCAACGTGATTTAGAAATTTACAGAAAATAATTATGGGAACTCAAAACATAAACATTAAGAGTAGAGTATACCTTTAGTTCTTGATGTAAACAAAGTTCTAGAAACCTTCTTCTTGGCCAATTCACAGCACAACCCTCAACTCTCTCTGTGATTCTCTCTTCTTACCAAGGTCTCTCTCTATACTCTGTTATCTAGCGTTAGGTAAAATAGGACGCGTAGAAATAAATTGAAGCTACCCACGTACTCACGTACTTTGGTTATAAAACCCAAATAGGTTACGTCAGTTACAATAAGCCAAAGGCAACAAGGCCTTGTTGGCTAACACAATATTCCCCCTACTAGATTATTTTTATATTATTTATATTATATAGTTTTATTTGTCACACATGTAACCAATTTACATAACTTACAATTATAGTTATAATAATTATAATTTTTATTATACTAATACTTATGATTAATAAATTATTATACATCTAATTTAATTAATAAATTAGACTAGAACAACATTTCATTTCATTTTATTTATTTCATTAAATCAAATTTTTAAATAATAAAATTACTATTAATCAATTTAGTTACTAAATTATTGCACCACAATTTCATTAATTATTTATTTTTCTCAATAAATAAATTATTTAAATATTTATTTAATTCAATAAATATTTAAATTAATTACAAAATTTCTCGATCGTTACATCCTTCCCTCCTTAAAAGGATTCTGTCCCAAGAATCATGAATAGATAAATTTATTCATCACATTCTTCCCTCCTTAACAGGATTTTGTCCCCAGAATCGCTATACATGATTAAGCAAATAACTGAGGATAATTCCTCATCATAACATCTTCAAGTTTCCACGTAGCTTCTTCAGCATTTTGGTTCCTCCAGATTACCTTAACAGAAGGTATCACTTTATTCCTTAGTACTTGCTCTTTCCTGTCGATAATTTGAACAGGGACTTTTTCGTATGACAAGTCTTTCTCGAACTGTAATGGCTCATATTCTATTACATGCTTATAGTCAGGCTTATATTGCCTTAATACTGACACATGGAAAATGTTATGAATGTGTCCTAATTTTGAAGGTAAAGCTACCTCGTACGCCACTTCACCAACTCGTCGAAGTACTTCAAAAGGTCTTATAAACCTAGGGCTTAATTTCCACTTCTTGCCAAACTGAATTTTTCCCTTCTAGGGAGACACTTTTAAGAAGACAAAACTACTGACATCGAATTCCTGATTCTGTCGGTGTTGATCGTCATATTTCTTCTGTCTGTCCTGTGCAGCTATCAATCTTGTCTGAATCACCTTGATGATCTCGACAGTTTGTTGTACCAATTATGGACCCAATAGCTGACGTTCACCTACCTCATCCCAGCATAATGGAGTTCTGCATTTCCTATCGTATAACACTTCGTAAGGCGGCATGCCAATACTCGCGTGATAACTATTATTATAGGCAAACTCAACCAATGGTAAATGGCCATCCCAATTTCCTTTAAAATCCATGATACGTGCTCTGAGCATATCCTCTAGTGTCTGAATAGTTCTCTCACTCTGTCCGTCAGTTTGAGGATGATACGCTGTGCTTATTCTCTACTGCGTTCCCAAGCATTCTTGTAGTCGTTTTCAAAAATTTGATGTGAAATACGGATCTCTATCTGAGACAATGGACATCGGGACACCGTGTCTTGAAATAATTTCTTTCATGTACAATTTTGCCAACCGATCTAGTTTAAATGTAATCTTGACTGGCAAAAAGTGTGTCGACTTCGTCAATCGATCGACAATCACCTAGATAGCGTCGTAACCTTGCTGAGTCTTTGGAAGACCTACCACAAAATCCATTGTGATATGTTCCCATTTCCATTATGGTATCTCCAACGGTTGCAACAATCTGCTTGGTCTTTGATGTTCAGCTTTAACTTTTTGACATGTTAAGCATTTTGCAACACATTCAGCCACATCCTTCTTCATATTCGGCCACCAAAAATGATGTTTGAGATCTTGGTACATTTTCATACTTCCAGGGTGAATTGAATATCTTGAGTTGTGAGCATTACTCAGAATTTCCTCTTTAACTTCCGATACTGGCGGAACCCAAATTCTCCCTTCGAATCGAAGTAACCCTTCCGAATGAATTTTCAATTTGTTTTCCTCACCTTTAGATACTTTCTGTCTTGTCTTTTCACAGTCTTTATCTTAAAATTGTGCATTCTTCACTTTATCTACCAACGTTGAACTGTTTCCTATCTGGAACAATTTTTCGTTTAACTTTGTCGAATGCTTGATTTCCAACTCCATCTTGGCCTTTTCTTCTACAAGTTCCTCCTGAGAAGCCAACATCATTAACTTCTCCCATCCATTTCTACTTAAGGCATCAGCAACAACATTAGCCTTTCCGGGATGACAGAAAATCTCGCAGTCATAGTCTTTAATCAACTCCAACCATCTTCTTTGTCGCATATTCAAATCCTTCTGTGTAAAGATATACTTAAGACTTTTATGGTCTGTATATATTTCACACCTCTCTCCATAAAGATAATGTCTACAAATCTTCAGGGCAAATACCACCGCAGCCAATTCTAAATCATGAGTCGGATACCCTTTCTCATAATCTTTCAATTATCGTGATGCATACGCGATAACTCTGTCGTTCTGCATAAGCACACAGCCTAGTCCTTTATGCGATGCGTCACTATACACCACAAAATTCCCTGTATTATCAAGTAATGCCAACATAGGTGCTGAACTCAATCTCTTCTTTAACTCTCGAAAACTTTCCTCACACCTCTCCTGTAAGACCCCGAATTTTATGAAATAAAAGTATTCAATTTTTCTTATAATTACAATTCAGTAAATGGTTAAATTGATAAAAGGTTAAAGTTAAGGGTAATATATGAAAATTTTCAAAATACGCAAGTGGTTATAAAATACTCATTGTTGTCGGGGAATATTCGTTTGGTCGTGGAATATTCTTGCTGTCGGGGAATATTCGTACGACGGCACAGTCATTTGTGGGCCCCATAACAGAATAACTATCGGATGAAGAAAACGAAAAATTTGAGTTTTTATAAATAACGGCGTAATGGTTACCGTTAACACTGTTAGAATACCCGGTGGTTAAAATACAGTAATACGTGTTGTTACACTACTAGCACACGGTATTGCACAGTATTTTTGAATTATTGATTCTAACGTAAGAAGGCACTACTCAATAATTGTTACAGTAATTACTGTTCAATATTTTATTTTATTAATTTAATAATTGCTACGTTGATATTTTATATTATTGTTATTCAATAATTGTCACTGCACAGTATTTTTCATTATCAGATCAATAATTCATATTATTTGAATAATATTATTAGATAACATTATTGGCAATGTCTAGAAAGTTCTGTCTAAGGAGAGGTTTGGTCATCTAATTGCGCGCCAGTAAGGAGAAATCCTTATTGAAAAGCCCTCTCTCTCCTGGGAACTGCCTAGTTGTCATAATTTGATTCTGTAATATTATTTGCGAATAATTAATTATTGATTTATATGATAAGGAAATATTTATTTTATGTGGATATAAATGATGGATTTATTTATATGATTATAAATGAAGAAATTAATGTTGAGGTGTTTTATCAGTATTTTGTCGGATTAGAGGTATTATTAGATCAAATCAGTGTTCTTAAAGCTCTATTGCGTGAGTTATAATTTTGATCTGACCGTTGGATCGTTGTGATTTTTGGATATGTTATACATATATAAGTTGAGTATATATCCGTAAATTTTGAACCGTTAAAAATTAACACATGATTTGTTATGATTTTTAAAAGGTGTTGAAACGGTGTTGAAAATCGTCCGTTTATGAATTTCGGATATTTTTGGTCTGGAATTTGGAAAAACTTTCTTCTGCAAAGTTGTAGAGAATTCGATTTCGTGTGGAATGGATATAAAATTTGTATTTTTCTGACAAACGGACTATTTTCTATGAATTATTGAAGTTTCAGAAAATAAAATAATTTTTATTAAAATTATGGGTGGAACCCACTTTTACTTTTCAAACCATGTGCTAGAATTGTTTTGTCAAATGTGGTAGCTGGTCTTTGAAGGCTGGTGTGGTGGCGTAAAAAATGAGAAAATAATAATAATAATAATAATAATAATAATATATTTTATTAATTTAGTCTCCTTTGGTGTTCTAGTATTTTCCTATAAATATGTACTTATGTTAGAATTAAAAATCACACCAGAAATATAAATTTTATCTCTCTATACTATCAAGCATATTTTTGTTAGTATTTAGATATCTTGAGTGTTTCTATACGGCGCAAGTTCGTTCAGCGTTATATCCGATATTCAAGTCAGAAATACTGCTTTTTTGAGGTAAGGGATTTTAAGGGTTATTATATTTTTCAGTTTCGTAATTTTTTCGACCCTCAAAAATTTTAGAAAAATTTTAAATGATAATTTGATGAATTTTCTAGATTGTGTCCAAAAATGACAATTTTTGGATGTAGATATTATGAGTTATGAATTTTATGAAAAAAGACTATTTTAAAAGTAAACACTTATAACTCCTTGTGGTTAACTCCAAAAAATATGAAATTTTTATTGGGAGTACATGTATATAACAGAAGTATACTCTGTAAATTTCGGAATTTTTGGATAAAAGTACAGTTTATGATAAATGTCTAAATATTCGGCAGTTTTGGCCATATGAAAAATAGTAAATAAATTTTAAAAATTCTGAAAATATGTTCAATATGAAACTATATTCTGCTAAATCCCAAAAAAGAAAATTTGTTTGTACTGATTTGGTATTTTTTATGAAAATGGACTAGTTATGAGTAAATGAATTAAATAGGTTATGTGAAGTAAGAAAATTAGAAAATAGGATTTTATGGCTTGAGAATTCTATATGAGGTATATGCAGATTTTTGATGAGGATTTTGGTTATTGGTGATGAAATCTTATGAGTTTGACATTTTAGGATGATTAAATGCATTATTTCGTAAAGTGTAAATAATTAAAAGAAATTGTTTATAAGTTAAGAAATGTTATTCTTTCAATATCATTATACCGAAATATAGATTTTATTGTGGAATTTCTACCTTTTTCATGTCGGGGTTACTATTCATAAGTTACTATGCACGAGTTACTATTCACGAGTTACTATTCACGACAAAATTAGTTTCTTTTTTCTGATCAAATTACAATTGATTTATGAATATTACTCTTGAGATTAAATCTATATGTTGATTATATTAATTTTACTATCATATATAACATTTTTATAACGCTAATGATGATATTTCTCTTTGACTTGAGTGTAAAGATGAGTAAATTTTTGGTATGATCATGACTATGGGTTCCCTTTGGCCAGTAGTACAAAGTTGAATTGTTGACTGGTATGATCATGACCATTAAATTTATAATTGAATATCTTTAGCTTAAGTGCAAAGGTGAAAAGATCAACATGGTTATAATTATTGTTTATATAAATTCTGAAATGATTATATATTTCTTTGAGATATTAATATCTTTGACCTGTAGTGAAAAGATGATCTGTTGTTGAATATATTTGGCCTGTAGTGCAAAGATGATCTGTTGTTAAATATCTTTGGCATGTAGTGCAAAGATGATCCGTGGTTGAATATCTTTGACCAGTAGTGCAAAGATGAACTGTTGACGAATATCTTTGGCTCGTAGTGCAAAGATGAATTTATCAATATGATTATGAACAGGAAATGTGATTTGGTATAACCATGATCTTTGATGTTTCGGGTAAAGACAGGAGATGAAAATTATCTTCGTCTTGGATGAGAAGAGAAATTTAGAACCACAATTATGATTATGAGTTCTTTATATGATTGTGGACCAGAACTGTTGATTGATGTTACAGGGATAAAACATTGTTGGTGGATTTTTAACATGGAGAAGATAATTGACTTTATGGTCTATTTGACTCTTCTAATGGATTGCTCGTTCCGCTGTAACTATGGTTGAAAAATTTTATCATCTACCATATGTTCTAAATCTCTGATTTATTACTATTGAAGGCTATTGATAATTTATTTATCTTTAATCATGATATTCTTTACTGGGCTAGTTGTGCTCACCCTTTTGCTTTACAATTCCTTTCAGGTAATAAGAGTGTAGCTGGGTCGAGCGGGTGTAACAAGGGAAAGAACGGTGGTCTCTAGCTATGGAGTTCTCCCTAACCAGTATAGAAAAGTGTGTTGTATACATCATTTAGTAGTTATATTTGGTGAATCATATAGGGTGAGGCGAACCCAACGTTGGAAGGGTGTTTTGTTATTGTCACTATCATATAAGATGTCTAATGACATACAACCTCATGTCATCATAAGACACGGTTGTGCAGATCCACTTGCTGAGTATATCTACGAGCACTACCTATATAATCTTGGTTTTTGTTTGAAGTATAATTCTCAATTAGAGGCAGTGGAGATAATGATATATCAAGAGAAGACTCACCATTGGAATGAATATGATAGTAATATTCTCATTTTTCTTTGGGGACTATTGGGTCAACCAAGGATAATTCTTTGGACATATGATATCTATCATAGCCTAGACGCATGACCTCCCATATACGAAGGTTTCCTTGAGCACTTCCCAAAGATTCTAATTTCTAAAATAGTTTTTGATTATACCTTTATGTAAGGTGCCATTGTGACGTACTATCCAAGGTAGGGATGAGAGTCACAGTTGGTATATATTTTTATCAAAACTCACAGCATATGTGTTGTTGTATTTTGTACGAGAATTGTGATAATGAAGTTGTAGTTGTTTTCTGTACCATGTATTTGGCGACTCAGAATGGGTTGGGTGGAATGGGCCTATTTTGGGGTTGTCACATCTCCGTCCAAACAAACTTAACTGCCTTTCTAGTTAAATTCGTCAACGGAGTTGCGATTTTGGAAAAGTCTTGAATAAAACACATGTAGTAACCTGCCAATCCCAAGAAACTCCTTACCTCTGACGGTTTCTTCGGCTTATCCCAGTTTATTACAGCTTCAACTTTTGATGGATCTACCAAAATTCCGTCCTTATCAATAACGTGCCTGAGAAACTGTACACGTTCCAACCAAAACTCACATTTTGAGAATTTAGCGTACAACTTCTCTTCTCTCAATGTCTCCAATGCCACTCTTAAGTGTTCAACATGTTCCTCTTTGGTCTTGGAATATACCAATATATCATCAATAAACACCACCACAAACTTATCTAAGAATGGTTTAAACACTATGTTCATCAAATCCATGAACGCTACTGGTGCATTGGTTAAACCAAATGACATAACCAGAAACTCATAATGACCAAATCGAGTTCTGAATGCAGTCTTCGGTACATCCTCTGGCCTCACCTTCAGCTGATGATAACCACTCCTCAAGTTATCTTTGAAAAATATTTTGCTCCCTTCAGTTGATCGAATAAGTCATCATATCTTGGTAATGGACACTTATTTTTAATCGTAACCTTATTCAATTCTCGGTAGTCAATACAGAGTCACATCGATCCATCTTTCTTCTTAACAAACAACACCGGTGTTCCCCATGACGATACACTCGGCTGGATATACTTCTTGTCGAGTAATTCCTGCAACTGCACCATCAACTCTTTCATCTCTACTGGAGCCATTCTATATGGTGCCTTAGATATCGGAGTCGTTCCTGGTAGTAAGTCGATCACGAACTCGATTTCTCTATCTGGCAGAAGACCCGACAAATCTTCTGGAAATACGTCTGCAAAATCTCTTATTATTGCTATCTCTTCCAATTTTGCACTTTTCTTCTGTGTATTGACTATGTAGGCTAAGTATCCTACACATCCTTGTTTCAACAACTTCTTGGCCTGCATCACCGTCAGACAACTTACTTGTCGAAGCGACTTACTGCCATAAAATACTACCTTTGACGAAGTCATAAGGTTAACACGTTTTCTTTGGCAATCAATTACTGCTCCGTAATTGAATAACCAATCCATTCCCAATACGACATCAAATTCCCCAAGTTTAATTGGTATCAAGTCAACCATCATCTCGTGACCCTTTATAACCACTCTACAATTCTTGTATATAAATCTAACAGGAATCACTTCCCTATTCGCAATTTCTATGTTTAAAGGAAAATCTAATTCTTCTTGAGGCAAATCTAAGTTATGAGCAAATTCATCGGATATAAATGAACAAGTAGCACCCGAGTCAAATAGCACATAAGCATTATTACCATTAATCGGAATGATACCTGACACCACATCCTTAGACTGCACAGCATCCTGCACTGTCATATTAAAAGTCCTCGCAGTAGGTCGGTTTGATTGTGCTGGTCCAGTGATAGTTAAAGTACCACCACCATTGTTTCCTTTTCCTCCGCTTACACTTCCTGCTGTCTTCTTAGGGCAATCACGAGCCATGTGGTCCTTTGACCCGCAGGTGAAACATGCTCCCTTCTTTGGACTAAAACAGTTCGGTGCAATGTGTCCCTCCTGACCACAATTGAAACACACCCTCTTACCGTTTAGACACACCCCAGTGTTGTTTTTTCCGCAAGTAGCACAAGTTTCAAACTTCTTCTTTTGTTGACTTCCTTATTGTCCTCCCGTATTCGAATTCTCTCTCCATTTTCTTTTCTGGTTGTTATTTCCACTATTGCTTCTACTAGCCTTGTTTTCATTCTCATTCTTTCTCTTCTTCTGTTCTTGCTTATACTTGGTTAAGGCATCGCTTCCACCTTCTACGATAATTGCCTTTTCTAGTACTGCCGCAAACGTGTTTAACTGGAACATTGAAACCTTACTATAAAGCCAGGGCTTCAACCCTTGTTCAAACCTTCTTGCCTTTCGCTCGTCAGTATTAACTTGATAAGTGGCAAACCTAGCCAACTCGTTAAACTTCACAGCATATTCTGGCACAGTCATGGTTCCTTGTTTTAACTCCAAAAACTGAACTTCCAACTGATTTCGAGAACTAGTCGGAAAGTACATTTCGAAAAATATTTCTTTGAACCTATCTCATGCTACTATTTCCTGTCCCCCATGAACCTTATTCGCCTGCCACAAATAACTAGCTTCAAACTTCAACATAAACGTTGCGAACACGGTCTTCTGATCTTCGTTAACTCTAGCAACATCAAACACCTTCTCTATTTTTATGATCCAGGTTTGGGCTTCAACTGGATTCATAGACCCTTGAAATACCAGTGGTCCAACTACTTTGAAGTCCTTAAAAGTCGTAGCTTGAGCTTGCGGTTGATTCGTAAGTGCTCCCGTCAACAAAGTCACCAACTGCTGAACCGGATTAGTGTTGGCCTCGTTATTATTGTTAGTAGACCCCTCAGGAGGTGGTTGCTGGCGTGGTTGTCTTCTTCTAGGAGGCATTTTCTGTTAAAATATTCGCTTATTTGTTCACTATTCAATTCCTTGAATATTTTAAAGTTTAACTTTAAACATTCTACGATTTAAACTATAACACATAACATTTCAATAAACTTTGATATTTTTTATTCATTTAAAACTTTTCAAACATACTAAGGATAGCATCTTTGCTTCCAACATTCATTTTCCTGAACTACATAAGTTTCAGGATTACATACTCGTCCTATCCCTTTATTCATCTCAAAATAAGGGATTTACAATTTATTTATTCACATACTTCATCACATATCACTATTATTCTTATTCTTTCTATCTGGGCATATTAAGACATCGAGAGGCTTCTCTATTCTCTTCCTGTATAATACGATATGCTGTACTACGATCCATTACGAACCACGACGAGTCTTCAAATTGAGGTGGGTAATAAAAGACTCGATCCTGGGCCCTATCTATTGCAGAATTAAAGGCGTGATCCATCTCATTCATTTTAGCTTTCTTCGTTTGGACCTTAGCTTCAGCACGGTCTGCACGATGAGTCGCCTTCATCCAAGCTTCTTCTGCTCTCGCACGCTTAGCTGACTCCTCCTTCAAGTCATATTTTAACTTCTCCACATCAGTCTTCATCTTCTTGTTCATAGCCAACAGATCCTCATGCTAACCTTTTGTATGAACTAGGTCCCACTCTGTGTTTCCAAGAAGTGAGTCGAGTTCTTGAATCTCCGCATCCTTCAGCTCGATAGTAGCTTGACACATCTCAGCCAATTCCTTCATCTCCTCAACATTATCCTGTAATTCTATGTTTCGATCATACAGTGCATCATACATCTCAGCGAATATGGAGTTTGGTGGTAACTCCACAGAATCTTCTTCCTCATCCTCCACCTCTATCTCCTCAGAGTCTTCCTCCTCAGGATCAGACACAGGTTCATCTTCCTGTTCTTCCTCAGCAATCAATAGAGAAGTCTCCCTCTAAATTAGTTGTTCCTGCACAACGTAGACATCTCGGGATTCCTCATCTCTAGGTATCTGAGGTATCTCCTCCCTAGCTTGACTGGATCCTCCAAAGCTAGACATCCAGACAACAAAATACTTTTAAGACATTCTCCGATACTCGCGAACACATAAGTTATTAACACATAACACATAATGTCTTTTATTGTTTATCTTCAATGAATCTTCTCAATTCATTCCTTAGAACTCGATAAGAGTTTCACATCACTATGTTTTCTGTGTCCTTAAAGGTTACTTCTGTAACGACCCCAAAATCTATACAATTTAAATCCCGACTTCGGTCGTTAACCATACATTCAACCTCTAAATAATACATCATTATTCGATGTTAAACTTAATAAAATTGCGGAATATTTAAAACTTTTATACATTTCCTTCTTTCTTGCCCTGAATCGCAACCATTACATTACATCTCTTTGATTCAATCTTATGTCATGAATCGTTACAACAAAATAACTATATAAAGTCTTACATCATAACTAAATATCCATATACATTAGATAGCTCAACTTACATTTCAACAACATGTTACGTTCAAAATATAAAATACATTTCTCATAAAATATAAGTAATCTTCGTGAATATAGATCTCTATAACTCACATAGCACGTATCTTTACCTTAAAATCTTGACCTGCAAAAGTGGTTATTTGCAAGAGTGAGCTCGACAGCCCAGCAAAGTCTAACAGTTTTCATGCATCACATAACACATAATAACATGCTCGATATACATCTCATTAAAGTAACATGGCATACATGCTTTTAATTCACATAGCAAATATAAAGATTGAGTTCCTTACTCAATCATCATTACTTAGCCAAAACAATGCAGTCATATATTGACTTTAACATTTTATGATTCAACATGCATAACATATCATGAAATTTAAAACAGTTCATCAAGTCCACGTAGAAAATAGGAACCGAAAGACTTGCCTTGATCGTTGTTTACCAATAATAGCTTAACAGCTTACAATTATCTGCACTTCACGTGCCCTACACAATTATATAATCATACACATCAACTATTAGTCACATAACAACACATAGCAATTGTAATGTAAACTCTACTCCACATCTCATAATCTTTCCTATTAATAAATACACAATGGTCAATTAGATTGTGTTAACTTTTCGACTTATGACTCACTATATTTCTTCTTAGTCAAACTCGAAGTTCAAGTGCTTAAGTCTTGCTAGGACTACTTATTGGTTTTATATTAAACTCATTCCATATCTTATAATATCCATTTCAATGGAATTGAAACACTTTTTAAGTTCATTAACACTTGGCACGGCGTTTCGACGTTCAATCGTCACACGCCCAATTTGCCTCTCTTGTGTATGCTTACTATGCTTCTATAACTTATCTAATACATTATTTATTAATTTTAAGCATCATTATATTTACTAAGATTCATGTTTTATAACTTAGGACATCATCTTTTACGTTCTGGAGCACTACACATGCATATGTGCATGCCCGACACCCTCCGATTGCCTCCAAAAACACAATAGTCCTAAAGATGACCATTTTGACCCATCCTAATGACCTCAAATTGAAAAACTTAAAGAAATAAAGTTGTAGGTCTACTCGTCCTCGTTCCGGATCATCTTAAATCACCTCAATCGGAGTTCGTATGAGGAAGTTATGGCCATTTTACTACAGGAGGTCAAAACTGTCCAAGTCAGACTTCTGTCCCCGCGCTGGGGCTCGAGGACTAAGCCAACAAGTGGCGCTGGGGCGCGAGATTGGCGCTGGGGCGTGAATTTCAGCGCTGGGGCGCCAACTTCTGGCGCTGGGGCTCGAATTTTGGCGCCGGGGCGCGATTTTTGGCGCTGGGGCGTGAATTTTGACGCTGGGGCGCCGAAACTCGCAGAACCCAACCACGAAGAACAGAACAACTGATTTGTTTGTCTGTTACTTCAATTCTAACACTAATTAACACCAATTAACATGAATAACTTAAGCTAATTACACATATACACATTACCCAACATGTATATACTAATTACCAACGACTAAACCATGATTCTAGAAATCTTAAATCATTGAAAGCATTATTTTAAAAACCAAACTCCATAACTGATGTTTATACACTATTATACCAATTTGATTTTAATTACTTCAAACTACGATTCTCTGTAGTTTATACCCAATTAACCATTCGCAATTCAATTTCACAATTAACATATACTAATTTTGATATTTCTACAAACCACGTTCATACGTGAATGTTTACTGCAAAACCAATTCTTCTTTCTTTGTGACTGCTAGCATACTTCTCATATATACATACATGTGCTAATATAACAATTACAGTTACAAATACACTTAATATCATACAAAGCTATATATATATATATATATATATATATATATATATCCACAATTCATCTTTTACAATTATTTTACAGAGAACTTTTTAGAATAAGAAAACTAAACTTTAAAATAAAATAAGAGGATTAATATCCTACCTTTGATTTAAGAAGATAATGGCTATCCTTTTGATTATCAAGCTTCTTTTTCCCAATTTCTTTCTCAAAACCTAGTAGAAATCACTCACTTTCTCTCTAGAGTTTTCTCAAATTTTCTCTGTATTCTTCTTCTTCTCTCCATTTTCTTCTACTGAGTCTTTCTTTTCTCTTCTAACATACGTAGAATAGTATAACGTATATAGTAATAATATATATTAATGATATAATATAAATATAGATATAACTTATATCAGTTATGTAAGTTTTTGAAAATCAAAAGCTATAAGGCTTGTTTGGCTAACCACTAAAAAAATAATCAATTAATCCTTATGCCTTGTTTGGTAAAACACAATTAGATTAAAGACTTAATAGTCATTAGGCTTTGTTTGGCAAAACTAAATTAAACACTTTTAATTTATTTTAATAACTCCTTTATAACAAGGTTATTTGTCACACTTCTATTAAAATAAATAAACAATTTAATCAATTCAAATACTACTCTATTAAATTACTTTAACACATAAATCATTACCACATAATTATAATTTCCTTTATAATTATAATTTTATTCAACCAACTAACACTTTATTTTAATTACAAATTCTAATTATAAATATTATAATTCATTTAATCATTATTAGCTCTCTAACTTAATTATTAAATTAAATTAGTATATAATCTCATAACAATTAATTTTCTTAGCTCCTTAATTATTTATTCAACAAATAATTAACTAAACGACATCAACTCAAATTGAACAATTATTTATTCAATAATAAATATATCTATTAAATATTTATATAATTCAATAAATATTTAAATATTATAATAAAAATCTGGATTGTTACATCATTCCCTCCTTACAAGGATTCTGTCCTCAGAATCACAACTCAAGTCACTCATTCGTTTCAATCTTCCCTACTTACAAAGATTTTGTCCCCAGAATCGAAGACATAAATTACACAAATAACTCAGAGAAATCTTTCATCATTTTATCTAAATATAGATTCTATATTTCCTACCACATTCATTACTTAACAAATTCTATGTTTCATTTCATAACTTTCATTTGAACTCAATTATATTTTGAGTAATATATATCTTTTAACCCATTCATTTCCTTTTCTAAGGATCGTTATCATAAACACTCGGGAACCGCTATCATAAACATTCGGGATATTACATTCACCCTTTCTTCTAAGAATTTCGTCCTCGAAATTTTATTTATTAATTTTTATTCATTCACTTTATTGAAGTAGATTTTACGTCACTAGTTCATTCATTCATTGGTTTCTATAACCACTTTCTTTCCACAAAGATCATTCTACAATTATTAACTTTTCTATTAAAAGTTTAACATTATTCTTTGATAACTCATCTATTTCTCACTTCAAAATCTCTTTTCTCACTTATTCAACATATTCATCATTCAGTGTCGTATTCTACGACTCACTTCTTTCTAAAGAATACTTTCCTTTTTCACTTCCATCTTACAGAATAACAAGAATCTTCCACAATTGTTCAATAATTGGGAAGTAGTTTGAATAACTCAGGAATTTTAAAAGATTCCAAATCATGATGAGGGTCATAAGACCACGAACTATGTCCACAGTCGCAAGTAATCTTTCAACTTCAACTTTAATAGTCATAAGACTATAAGGACCCCCGTACTTTGGGTGTTAAGCCCTTCGTACGATGTATTGTGCACAAATATTTAAACGCTATGCATATGTCCATAGTTATAAGTAATCTTTCAACTTAAACTTTAACAGTCATAAGACTATAGGGACTCCTCGTACTTAGGGTGATCAGCCCTTCGTACAATGTATTGTGCACAAACATCTCAACGCCTCCGCGTAATCCCCTATAAAAGGGTTGTTCATCTCAGCTTTTCAACATCTGAATCCGCACCAAAGCAATTTAGTTTGGCATAACCTCTCAAGAAACTCTTGAATTTCATGAACATCTTTCAATATTTGTCTAGCTGAATCAAATAGCATAGACCTCTACAATAACGCGGACATTAACCAAAATATACATATACATACATACATATGTATTCTCATATCTTAAAGAAATCTCAAAAATCTTTTTTTTATGACGTCATGATACCGCACTGTATTTACAGTCCGTTGAGGATTCCGTCATTTGGTGACTTTATCATACTACATCATACCATAGTGAGCTGACGATCCTTAGATCACATCCAACACTAGGTAATACTGCATTGATGACTCCATCGTTTTTATCATCTTTGCACTAGGTTACATGATGCATTAATGATATAAAATACATTTTGATATATTACAAATCATTTTTGTCTAGCCGAAGTAATTAGCATAGACATATGAATAATAGTATTTGTTGTTAAAACTCATTGGTTCCATCATTTGATCCAATGTTTTTCAAGAAAATAAAAGTGTAAACATCAGCACGAAGTCAATAAATTTCGAAAGTCTAGCATAGCTAGTAGATTTAGAATACCTATGCTTCCACCATCAACTCCACTTTCTATAATGATTCATTGCTTAATAGGTCTATCTATTCCTATCATCCTCAATATTCCATTCACACTTAATTATACCCTAGTTCATCAAACTTACCACATGTTATGAGTTCAGGAACTTGCCACAATCATATGAGTTTAAGAACTTATCCTAGTCAGACCATAGGCGTCCATTGCTGGGGGGTTCAAAAATATACCATATAACTATGAGTCACGAACCTACCATAAGTATGAGTTTTAAGAACTCGCACTTAACCTTATAATATTCTCTAACTATACTCTACTTATCTGTTATACACATGAGAAAAGAATCACCTTCTCAACATGCATATAGCAAATAGCGCGACACAAACATTCCAATGATTATCATTGTGATAAACTGAGTGCAAGCACAAAACCCTCACCCATACAAAGGTTTGTACAACTCAGCCATCACATGAGTTCTCAATTGAAATCTCACCTAACTCTATCTTTCTTTTAACTTGATCTTTGCTCGATACGAATTCCTCGTATCACATCATCTATTACTCCTCATAAGTTATCTCGTACTATTTCATAGTACGCCATCTTCATAACATTAAGCTATAATCATTCAAACATTACAAACCATCTTTCTTTTATAACTTAAACAGATCACGTCGTGATCTTATTCTATAATCATCTCTCTTAAAATTATTTTGTTAACTCGTGATCGTTTTGTTTTACGATCCTCATTTTTTCTCTTTTTCATCATTTACGACATTATTCGTTATCTTGGCTATTGGAGTTAGGAAACTCCCATTTCTTATCTTTATATCTCTTCAAGATTCTTCTTTGAATCTTCTTGTTTATATAACAATTCTTCCTTTAAGAATTTCTAACTTCATTTACATCGCTCAAAATTTCATTCAAGTTCTAAGCTCTCATCTTACGTGTCCATTTCTACACTTGGTACACATCTAGTCTTTAACAGTTTCAATATGGTACGCTGAGTGGTTTCCCACAAACAACCAACAAACTAGGTTCTGAGTTGCTAGTTCGTATATACCTCCGCTCCATGAAGGAATCGTTTAGCCCAGATACCATACATCAACTATTAAAGAGTACAATTGTACCACACTTAGACATAACTCTCTATTCATAACTTCTTTATCATTATCTTTTTATAGACATTGTCTATTTATTATCACCTTACATCCTTATTATTGGAGTTGGGTAACCCCACATTTATATTCCTTATAACTCTACGAGATTCTTCTTTGAATCCTTTCACGTAAGTTTTAATCCCTTATTGTTCAAACTCTATTTGAGTTTATTCTCTCTTATCTAAGGTTATAGCCTACGGTACTCCTACCTAAGGTTTATAACCTACAGCTTTGATACCAACTGTAACGACCCCAAAATCTATACAATTTAAATCCCGACTTCGGTCGTTAACCATACATTCAACCTCTAAATAATACATCATTATTCGATGTTAAACTTAATAAAATTGTGGAATATTTAAAACTTTTATACATTTCCTTCTTTCTTGCCCTGAATCGCAACCATTACATTACATCTCTTTGATTCAATCTTATGTCATGAATCGTTACAACAAAATAACTATATAAAGTCTTACATCATAACTAAATATCCATATACATTAGATAGCTCAACTTACATTTCAACAACATGTTACGTTCAAAATATAAAATACATTTCTCATAAAATATAAGTAATCTTCGTGAATATAGATCTCTATAACTCACATAGCACGTATCTTTACCTTAAAATCTTGACCTGCAAAAGTGGTTATTTGCAAGAGTGAGCTCGACAGCCCAGCAAAGTCTAACAGTTTTCATGCATCACATAACACATAATAACATGCTCGATATACATCTCATTAAAGTAACATGGCATACATGCTTTTAATTCACATAGCAAATATAAAGATTGAGTTCCTTACTCAATCATCATTACTTAGCCAAAACAATGCAGTCATATATTGACTTTAACATTTTATGATTCAACATGCATAACATATCATGAAATTTAAAACAGTTCATCAAGTCCACGTAGAAAATAGGAACCGAAAGACTTGCCTTGATCGTTGTTTACCAATAATAGCTTAACAGCTTACAATTATCTGCACTTCACGTGCCCTACACAATTATATAATCATACACATCAACTATTAGTCACATAACAACACATAGCAATTGTAATGTAAACTCTACTCCACATCTCATAATCTTTCCTATTAATAAATACACAATGGTCAATTAGATTGTGTTAACTTTTCGACTTATGACTCACTATATTTCTTCTTAGTCAAACTCGAAGTTCAAGTGCTTAAGTCTTGCTAGGACTACTTATTGGTTTTATATTAAACCCATTCCATATCTTATAATATCCATTTCAATGGAATTGAAACACTTTTTAAGTTCATTAACACTTGGCACGGCGTTTCGACGTTCAATCGTCACACGCCCGATTTGCCTCTCTTGTGTATGCTTACTATGCTTCTATAACTTATCTAATACATTATTTATTAATGTTAAGCATCATTATATTTACTAAGATTCATATTTTATAACTTAGGACATCATCTTTTACGTTCTGGAGCACTACACATGCATATGTGCATGCCCGACACCCTCCGATTGCCTCCAAAAACACAATAGTCCTAAAGATGACCATTTTGACCCATCCTAATGACCTCAAATTGAAAAACTTAAAGAAATAAAGTTGTAGGTCTACTCGTCCTCGTTCCGGATCATCTTAAATCACCTCAATCGGAGTTCGTATGAGGAAGTTATGGCCATTTTACTACAGGAGGTCAAAACTGTCCAAGTCAGACTTCTGTCCCCGCGCTGGGGCTCGAGGACTAAGCCAACAAGTGGCGCTGGGGCGCGAGATTAGCACTGGGGCGCGAATTTCAGCGCTGGGGCGCCAACTTCTGGCGCTGGGGCTCGAATTTTGGCGCCGGGGCGCGATTTTTGGCGCTGGGGCGTGAATTTTGACGCTGGGGCGCCGAAACTCGCAGAACCCAACCACGAAGAACAGAACAACTGATTTGTTTGTCTGTTACTTCAATTCTAACACTAATTAACACCAATTAACATGAATAACTTAAGCTAATTACACATATACACATTACCCAACATGTATATACTAATTACCAACGACTAAACCATGATTCTAGAAATCTTAAATCATTGAAAGCATTATTTTAAAAACCAAACTCCATAACTGATGTTTATACACTGTTATACCAATTTGATTTTAATTACTTCAAACTACGATTCTCTGTAGTTTATACCCAATTAACCATTCGCAATTCAATTTCACAATTAACATATACTAATTTTGATATTTCTACAAACCACGTTCATACGTGAATGTTTACTGCAAAACCAATTCTTCTTTCTTTGTGACTGCTAGCATACTTCTCATATATACATACATGTGCTAATATAACAATTACAGTTACAAATACACTTAATATCATACAAAGCTATATATATATATATATATCCACAATTCATCTTTTACAATTATTTTACAGAGAACTTTTTAGAATAAGAAAACTAAACTTTAAAATAAAATAAGAGGATTAATATCCTACCTTTGATTTAAGAAGATAATGGCTATCCTTTTGATTATCAAGCTTCTTTTTCCCAATTTCTTTCTCAAAACCTGTTAGAAATCACTCACTTTCTCTCTAGAGTTTTCTCAAATTTTCTCTGTATTCTTCTTCTTCTCTCCATTTTCTTCTACTGAGTCTTTCTTTTCTCTTCTAACATACGTAGAATAGTATAACGTATATAGTAATAATATATATTAATGATATAATATAAATATAGATATAACTTATATCAATTATGTAAGTTTTTGAAAATCAAAAGCTATAAGGCTTGTTTGGCTAACCACTAAAAAAATAATCAATTAATCCTTATGCCTTGTTTGGTAAAACACAATTAGATTAAAGACTTAATAGTCATTAGGCTTTGTTTGGCAAAACTAAATTAAACACTTTTGATTTATTTTAATAACTCCTTTATAACAAGGTTATTTGTCACACTTCTATTAAAATAAATAAACAATTTAATCAATTCAAATACTACTCTATTAAATTACTTTAACACATAAATCATTATCACATAATTATAATTTTCTTTATAATTATAATTTTATTCAACCAACTAACACTTTATTTTAATTACAAATTCTAATTATAAATATTATAATTCATTTAATCATTATTAGCTCTCTAACTTAATTATTAAATTAAATTAGTATATAATCTCATAACAATTAATTTTCTTAGCTCCTTAATTATTTATTCAACAAATAATTAACTAAACGACATCAACTCAAATTGAACAATTATTTATTCAATAATAAACATATCCATTAAATATTTATATAATTCAATAAATATTTAAATATTATAATAAAAATCTGGATTGTTACAACTTCCTAAGGTTTTCCCCACCTAAGGTTAATAACCTAAAGCTTTGATACCAACCTGTGATACCCCCAAATTCGGGTACTCTATTCCCACGGGATTTAGTGCTCACTAACCAAAATAATTACATCTAACTACCCGTAATAAAGGATAAAACATAACTTAAATAACTTAAGCAATAATCTTCCGCGTTAAAGGGTTACATCAATAAAAACAATCCCAGGTAAACAAACCTTAAACTATTACATGAGTCTGTGGAATACATCACATAAATAAATTAAGTCTTATAATATAGTTCTTTGAAATAAAATCACATAAGTCTTCAACACTTGGACATCTTGCCATTTCTTTTCCTAGAAGACGGTTCGTCGACTCTCTCAACTTTAGCTGCAGTGTTAATTGCAAGAGTGAGCAAATAGTTGCTCACTAATATAATGAGTAATAGCAATATCAACAAGAGTATGCACAACGAATGCTGAATAATGGTGAACTTGTTCTACAAATCAGAATACAAAACAAGTTTGAATTTAATATTTGAGGGTCTTTAAGACCATGAACTATTTCCCCGGTGATTAGGTATTACTACCCCAACCTTAACAGTCATTTAGACTATGCAGACCCTACTTAACGTACTTAGAGGGATCAACCATTTGTACCATGTATTGTGCACAAACATCTAAATGTTACACGTATAAAATGCCCAATATTAGGGTTGTTCATCTAAGTTTGAATTTAGGATTTCCGCACTAAAGAAAGTTTAGTTTGGAATTAGCATATCAGTGGTTCTAGAATTTTAGAAAACTATTCAATTGTAGATTAATTCAATCAATAAGAGCTTGCTTGCTATTTGATGGTCCAATTCAATAATATAGAATTAAACAAAGTTATTTATGTCAAAGATTGAATAACAATAATATACATTTGAGTAGACATGGTATTTATATGCAAGGTACTACATCCAGAAGAGTTAGGAAAATATCATTTGAAACAATATATGCTTTGAATAGTAATAACAAAACTTAGGATAGTGAAACTTGCTCGATGTAACGAATCAAATTACAAGAGCTTGTATAATCAGACACAAGATAGAATCAATACGCTTGCTCAACGTTAATATGGATTTTAGGAACTTGCACAATGATAAATTAGGAATAAAAAGATTGCTTGACATAAATGGATAACGTAGTTATGAAACTTGCATTCATTATAAAAAGAATGAAGTTAGAAAACTTGTCTCGTGTGTAAGCTACACAAGTATAATAACGTTCACCAAACACCCTACATATACCATTAAGATCACAATACCAATTAGTTATATTAAAACTAACTTCATTGGTTTACTTCTCATTTTAGCCAAGTCTATAATTTTTATCTTAGGGTCTGATTATCCTAATCATTTACGTACCATGAAACTGAACTCTCAATTATATTATAGTACACAACATGGTGATTGCAAAACAAATTCTAACTCTCATGATATCACATTCCAAACCCTCACAACCTATTAGTTCATAATTTATAGTTTCAACGTTGTGATTACAACGTCTTGTTATGTCTTATAACATGCTTTAGGGTCATTAAAATAAGTTAGGTTAGCATTTCCAAAGTTATGCTATTAACAGTTCAACACTGGGTCTGACTGACCACTGGCGCGGCCGCGCCATGACACCCTTTGTATCCAGCGCGCCCGCGCCAAGAGGCAGCGCGCCCGCGCTTGGCACCAGAAACAGTTTTGCAGAAACTCAAACACTGTCTGTGTTCTAGGCCAAAAATCCTAATTTCACGAAAACATGGATAACCCACACACTACAAACTTAACTAAAGTCACATAACATATATACACAATCCTTCTAATACCTAAAACAACTTACATAACCAAGTTTAGAGGATTAAAATCTTGTTTTTATCAATTTCTTCATATTTCAACACTTTTAGCGAATTCAATTGCCAAATCTTCGTTTTTTTAATCAATTGACACAATTCCAACGACGTTGTAATAGCACAATCTAACACCAATTTACAGATTATATCACATATTGGACATCAAATTTTGTACTTAAACAAACCCTTTTTCATGCATAAACACTGTTGTTTGCTTTTCCTCCTACAAACCAATTTTTCACCTTCTTTGATCATCAAATAGCACTTATACATGATTATTAACATATTATAACAACATACATACATATATGTATCAATCCAACGTGATTTAGAAATTTTCAGAAAATAATTATGGGAACTCAAAACATGAATATTAAGAGTAGAGTATACCTTTAATTCTTGATGTAAACAAAGTTCTAGAAACCTTCTTCTTGGCCAATTCATAGCACAACCCTCAACTCTCTCTGTGATTCTGTCTTCTTACCAAGCTCTCTCTCTATACTCTGTTATCTAGCCTTAGGAAAAATAGGACGCGTAGAAATAAACTGAAGCTACCCACGTACTCACGTACTTCAGTTATAAAACTCAAATAGGTTACGTCAGTTACAATAAGCCAAAGGCCACAAGGCCTTGTTTGGCCAACAAAACTTTCCCCCTACTAGATTATTTTTATATTATTTATATTATATAGTTTTGTTTGTCACACATGTAACCAATTTACATAACTTACAATTATTGTTATAATAATTATAATTTTTATTATAATAATACTTATGATTAATAAATTATTATACATCTAATTTAATTATTAAATTAGAATAGAACAACATTTCATTTTATTTAATTTATTTATTTCATTAAATCAAATCTTTAAATAATAAAATTACCATTAATCAATTTAGTTACTAAAATATTATACCACAATTTCATCAATTATTTATTTTTTTCATAAATAAATTATTTAAAATATTTATTTAATTCAATAAATATTTAAATTAATTATAAAATTTCTCAATCGTTACATAAGAATCTTTGTAGCTTGATAAAATACATATTTCAGATATAGAATTTATGCTTCAGGCATTTTATATCCTTCAAAGATTTTCATGTAGATATAATTATATAATGATCCATACAGATATAATGTAACAACATCCATTAATTTCTCTTGTTACCAAGCTAATTAAAAATTTGAATGTAATTGTGTCCATTACATAAGCATATGTTTCTTCATAATCAATATTAGGTCTTTGCGAGAAACCTTGTGCTACAAGTTGCGTTCTGTTCCATATAATTTCATTTTTCTTATTTAGTACAAATACCCATTTGTATTCAACAAGCATCACACCTTTAGGTGTTCGGACTATAGGTCCAAAAATTTCACATTTACTTTATGAATTTAGTTCTACTTGAATCGCCTCTTTTCACATTAGCCAAATATTTCTACATTCATCAATGATATGTGGGTCATATACATGATCATTACTTCTGGTAATATCAAGAACAATTTTATATGAAAATATGTTGTCGATAACAATTTTATTTCTGTCCAATATATTTGTCTCATGTATATACATAATGTATCGAGATCCCATTATTTTTAGGTACCTGATCCTCTTCAGGGGATAACTCTTCAAGAGTTTTATTTACAGGAGATTTTGGTTCATAAGTTTTGGATAGATCAATAATTTATTTATTTTTTGTAGCCTGTTTCATGGGTATAGCCTATTTATAGGCTGTAACTTGTTTTTCTTGTACTTTCTTCTTCTGGGGAATTTTATATTTAACATCGATCATTCTTCCACGTTTCAGGTGTGACTTTGATTCAATTTGCTGCTATATTAATTGATTGTCCTACAAGGACTTCAATCCCTGTTAGAGTATTAGCAGCTAGAATGTGAGATATCACTATTTTCTTATTATCGGTGAATAATTCTAGTAATTGATTTGCAATTCATTGTTGCAAATGAATAATCCTTTGAACTTCTAGTTCATATTGATTTGTATAAGGATCAAGATTAAATAATGTTGAAACATTCCAATTAATCTCCCGTCGTGCTTCAGACAATGATCTCACGTCGTGCTTCAGGCAACGACTTTCTCCCTAATGGTGGGAAGACTGTTTCATTAAAATAACAATCCTCAAAATATACCTTAAAATATCACTTATTGAGGTTATGATGCAGCATGTAAAATGACCCCAATCATAGATTGGTAATTTTAATTTCATAATCAAAGGTCAAGCAATAATTTAAAATCTTTTAAAAATTGATTCAGCTATACCATTTTGAGTATGTGTATGTGCAACATGATGTTTAACATAAATTCCAATTAACATGCAATATTCATTAAAAACTTGAAATGTGAATTTTACCAGCATTATCTAAATAAATTTTGCTAATTATATAATCAGGAAATTGTACTCGCAACCTAATTATTTGAGCAAGAAGCATAGGAAATGCAATATTTCTAGTTAAAAGTAAACATACATGTGATCATCTAGTTAATGCATTAATTAAAACCATAAAACACTTGAATGAACCACACATGGTGGGTGTATTGGTTCAAATAGATCACCTTGAATTCTTTCTAAGAAATATGAACACTAAATAACAATAATTAAATGTGATAGTTTGGTAATTAATTTACTTTGATATAATCAACAGGTAAAGGAATCTTCTGGTTCTTTAAAGGATGTTCATGGGAGTTTTCAATAATTTAACGCATCATTATTGATCCTAGATGATCATGTCAAATCATAAAAATATTTGGATCCGAACACTTCTGGTGTATTACAACATTTGTTTCAACTATTCTCATTTTAGTATAATATAACCCAGAAGAGAAAATATACAATTTTTCTAATATGAGCTTCTGGCTCGACAATATTGAAGTAATATAAAGAAATTCTTCACTTCCTTCATTATTGATTTCAATATAATAACCATTATAATGTATATCCTTAAAGCTGAGCAAATTTCTACTTGCCTCAGAAGAATATAAAGAATCATCAATACAAAGTTTTGTGCCCTTTGACAACATTATAATCGCTCTTCCAGAGACTTTAATTGAGTTCCATGAATAATCACTCTTCCAGAGTCTTCAATTATATTTGATGAATAATCGCTCTTCTAAAGCCTTTAATTAAGTTTGATGAGCTTCTGGCCTATACAACTTCATATATGCAAAACATAAATTTAACTTTATTACTTGAAACATAAATAAAACATATAATAAAAATACTTATTATAATGTCATAATATAATGAAATAAAAATAATTAATTGGTATGAACATTTCTATCAACATATCATCAAGGAAATCATAGATATCAAAATTAGTTATATCCACTCCATTCGAAAAGTCAAAATAATCCATAGGATCTTCAAGATCATTATAATCAATAAAGTTTATTTCAATTCCATTTCCTTTTCTTTTATGGAGTATTGGTACAAATCTACCAAATGTTTAGGAGTACGACGGGTACATTCTCTTTTATATATTAATTGTTCTTTTCACGCCCACTACCACAACCACAACCATAATTTTCTCTACAATTATCAAATGGGGTTTCATTCACTTCAGGGAATGTAGTAGAATCGATCGGGCGAGATTGTTGGTTTTTTGTTCCAGCAAAAACTCATTATTTTGTACAGTCGCTAGAAGACATAATATCACTTCTGAGAACATAGTTTCCTTTATCGCTTCAAGGAATATTTTATGAACTTTCGCTCTCGATATTGTTGTTGCAGGAGCATATTCGAGGCATGAAATATAATAAAAAAAATTCTCTAACATGTCTTCATTAGTATTTTTTTCACATAATTTTAATAGTGAGATTATTTTAAAAAATGTAGAATTGTTCTCACTCAACACTTTTAAAATCTTGCAACTTCAGGTGCAACCAATTATAACGAGCTTTTGAGAGAAATACAAATTTTTGATTCTCATATCTTTTCTTTAAAATCATTTCATAAGACAAGTGAGTCTTTTACTGTAATGTACTCATATTTTAATTTTTTTTCATGGAGATGATAGCGAATAAAAATTATTAATTTTGCATGATCCTGCAGGGATGCATGATTGCCAACTATAATTGTATCTCCAAGGTTCTTTGCCTTTAGATGAATCTCATCATTAAGAGTACATGAAAAATAATTCTTGCTCGATATAAATCAAGAGCAACAAATTCAAATTTATAATATTTAAATATTAAATAACTAAACATATTCCCTACCAAATTAAATAATTATATATATGTTCAGATTTAATTATAATGAAATAATTTATAGAAATTTAGTAAAACACGAAACTAAATTTGTCCACTAAAACTAAATAACAAACCAATACTACTAAGCATATTTGTCATTGTAACTTCATACAAAAATATATCAAAAAGATCATTAGAAATATATCAAATATGTTGCCATGCCAAAAATAAATATATCAAAAGATCATTAGAAATATATTGATATAGAAAGTAATAATAAAACTAAAGACTATAATCATCCATGTGGTTTTTGCTGAATAATTGTGAGCCATGACTAGTAATGATAATAGCTATAGATAAAATAATAGAAACATTTGTCTTCAGTTATAAGACTCCAACTTTTATGAATAAAGAATAATTTTCTCTAAATATCACTTTGAATATTATGGTGTGGATTTGATATAATGTTATAGTTGTGGGTAATATTTATAAATTTTGTAAAGTAAGCAAGTTGTTATAAAATATTCATTTAGTCGGAGAATATTCTTTTTATCGAGGAATATTCGCACGATGGCACAATCATTGGTGGGCCCCACAATAAAATTATTGTCGGAGTTAGAAAACGACATAAATATCTTTTTATAAAAATAACGGCGAAAGTTTTACCGTTAACTATTGAAATACCCGGTGGTAAAAGTATAGTAATACGCGTAGTTGCATAGTAGCACACGGTATTAATTATTGATGCTTACGTAAGAAGTCACTCAGTTATACTCAATTATTGCTACAGTAATTACTGCATAGTATCTCGTATTATTGATTCAATTAATATCGCAGTATCATCTGCATAATATTTTATATTATTAAATCAATAATTGAGACGACAAAGTTATTCATCTTATTATTTGCAATATTGACGATGTCTAGAAAGTTATGTCGAGCAGAGGTTTGGTCGCCTAATTGCGCGCCAATAGGGAGAAATCCTTATCGGAAAGCCCCCTCTTTCCTGGGAATGATTTGGTTGTTAAATATTATGAGTTATAATATTAATGATGAATAATTGTTGAAAGATTAAAAATGTGTTTATTGAAGATAAAATGATTTGTGGTAATATTTATTCAATCTTTGATATAAATAAGAAGTATGTTATGTGACGTTTGTGGTAAGTTTGGTTTATTCTATGGGGGCCCATATGTCATCATCTAAGAGTCACTTTCGTCAATAGTAATTATTTTTACCAGGCGTCGAACCACTTGTCGTTTCATATTACAGGCGTCGAACCACTTATCGTTTCATATTACAGGCGTCGAACCACTTATCTTTTCATATTACAGGAGTCGAACCACTTGTTGCTTCACATTACAGGCGTCGAACCACTTGTTGCTTCACATTACAGGCGTCACGCCACTTTTCTTTTCACATCACCAGTCGTCAAGCCACTTGTCTCTTCACATTGCAAGGGCTAAGCTAGAAATCTTCTATAAATAGAAGCTTATTTCTTCTTTCATTCTCACCAATTCACTACGACTCACAAGAGAATTCTATAGAGAGAGAATCAGAGAGAAAGAAGAAGAGTATTATGTTACTACACTATTTCAGTATCCAATCTCCTACTAAGGTAAGGTGTATTATTTCTTTCGTATTCGTAAAGGATATTATTTTTGTTCAATAATCGTATGAAATAATATTTTCTTTCATACTCTGTAGTATGTAAGTAATATTAATTCTGAATTCTACACTCGTGTTGTTAAGTATTGCTTCTATACTCCTTGAAATTAGTAGAATATCATTGAAATTTGCGCTTCATCTAGTATCGTTTCACAAGAATATTTTTCTGAACATTCTTGTTAAAGTTTAATCTTTTCATGCCAGAGTACTATTCACGAGATACTATTCACGAAGTACTATTCACGGGATACTATTCATGATAAAAATTGATTTTTTTTCTATCCAAATTATTTTTGATACAATATTATTCTTGAATTTTACTCCACAAAGCAGTATCATGCTAGCAATTTAGACATTATTGAATTCTGGATAAATTGAATTATAAATCTTTAAAATTTATCCTTACTCTCCTTTAATTGAATTCTTATATCATTGTCATCATCCTCATGCTTATATTATGATGAAAGTCATCTGTGGCCCGTAGGGCATAGATGGACTTGGTATGATTGTGACCAGGGATTATTCGATATAATCATGACCGTAATGTTATAAATGATGTGGTAAAAGTCATCATTGGCCCGTAGTGCATTGATGGACAGTTGTTGGTATGATCATGACCATTGGTGATACTAATGAATATCCTTGGCCCGTAGTGAAGGGATGATTCGATGATGTAAATTATGTATTAAGCTGAGTCTCAATGAGAAAATTGTTGATAAACTTTTTAAATCATAGAAGATAGTAGATATCATGCTCTACTTGACTCTTCTGATGGATTGCTTGTTCCGCTACGGTTAAACTTGATGTTTATTATAATTTATCAGTTTAACACTGTTGGATGCTAATAATAATTTATTCTGCATTATCTTAGTCATAATATTTCTTACTGGGCTAGTTGAGCTCACCCTTTCACTTTCATTATTCTCTTCAGAAAATGAGAATATAGCTGGGGCGAGTCAGGAAATGGAGTGACGGTCCAGAAAGGTGGCTATAGTAGTCCTCACTATTATGTGAATTAGTGTGATAATAATTGTGAGACCCCAAATTTTATGAATAAAGATTTAATTTTCTCGAAATATTTTTTTATATTATGGTGTGGATTTGAGATAATGTTATAGTTGTGGGTAATATTTAATAATTTTGCAAAGTAAGCAAGTGGTTATATAATATTCGATTGGTCGGAGAATATTCGTTTTAACAGGGAATATTTGTACAACGGCATAAACATTGGTGGACCCCACAACGAAAGAATTGTCGTAGTAAGAAAATGACAGAATTATCTTTTTATAAAAATTATGGTGAAAGTGTTACCGTTAAAACTGTTGAACTACCCTGTGAGACCCCAAATTTTATGAATAAAGATTTAAATTTCTCGAAATATTTTTTTTTAGTATTATGGTTTGAATTTGATATAATGTTATAGTTGTGGGTAATATTTACAAATTTTGCAAAGTAGGCAAGTGGTTATATAATATTCGATTGGTCGGGGAATATTCGTTTTAATAGGGAATATTCGTACGACGGCACAATCATTGGTGGACCACACAACGGAAGTATTGTCGTAGTTAGAAAACGATAAAATTATCTTTCTATAAAAATAACGGCGGAAGTTTTACCGTTAACTGTTGAAACACTCGGTGTTAAAAGTACAGTAATACGCGTGGTTGCATAGTAGCACGCGGTATTGATTATTGATGCTTAAGTGATAAGTCACTCAGTTTTGTTTTATTGATATTATTAATGTAATAAAACAGAAAAACTTTTTATATAAAACAGAATACTTTTATAAAATTATTCTATAAATATAATATATATTATATTCGATTATGCATAGTGTTTTGCATAGTAAAATCTTTTTATATAAAACAGAATACTTTTATAAAGTTATTCTATAAATAGAATATATTATATTTTATTATGCATAGTATTGCATAGTGCCTTCATAGTATTTTGCATAGTAAAATTTTTTTATATAAAACAGAATACTTTTATAAAGTTATTCGTTTTATTAGATTATAAATATAATATATTATATTTTTTTTAAAAGATTTTGCTTTAAATATGGACCGTCCGATTAAAAGTAAATCAATTTGGACCGTTCATGAATTAGTTACTATGCAGTCCATTCTTCTATAAATAGAAGCTCATTCCTTCATTATTTCTTACGAATTCACTGAAACTCTAGAGAAAGAAACTATAGAGAGAAAGAAGAAAAGTGTTCTGCTACTTCACTACTCCTATATTCAGTACTCTTCTGTCTAAGGTAAGGGATATTATTTGTTGTACCCGTAAGAGGTATTATTTCTTTTGAATTCATGAAGAGAACTTCTGTTATTCTATTATTTATTATTCTGTTGGAATAACTTGTATACGTGGGCTACCCTATACATGGTAAAATTCTTCTATTGTTCCATTCTTTATTACTATATTGGAATAACCTGTTTATGCGAAGTATCGCATACATGGTGAAATTCTTTTATTATTTTATTATTTATTATTATGTTGGAATAACCTGTCTGTGCGGTATATCGCATGCATGGTGATTTCCGTTGTTATTCCATTCTTTATTATTCTATTGAAATATCCTGTCGGTGCGTATTACGTCTGACCTGGTTCCATTATTTATTATTTTATTCTTTATTATTCTGTCAGAATATCCTGTCTGTGCGTTTACGCCGGACCTGATTCCATTATTTATTATTTTGTAAGAATATCCTGTTTGTACGTTTTACGCCGAACCTGGTTCCATTATTTATTATTCTGTTGGGAATAACCTGTCTGTGCAGTCTATCGACGCATGCATGTGAATCCTTCTGTTATTCCATTCTTTATTATTCTGTTGGAATAACATGTCTATGTGGATTACCACATGCATGGTGAATGATCCTTTGTATTCATTCCTTATTAAATTGTGGAAATGATCTGTATACGTGGATTACCGTATGGCGGATGAAAATTCATTTACAGTTTTATATATTCTATTATACTCAGTTGATTAAAGTTTTAGCTTCTATACTCCATGAAATTTATGGAATATCCTTGATATTTACGCTTCATCCAGTATCTTTTCATGAGAATATTCTTCTGAGCATTCTTAAATTTTTATTCTACAAAGAAGTATCATGTTGATAATTTGGACATTATTGGTTCCTGGATAAATTAATTCCTGAACTTGTTTTATTAAATTATTATGTCATTGTCATCATCCTTATGTTTATATTATGTTGAAAGTCATATGTGGCCTGTAGTGCATAGATGGACTTGGTATGATTATGACCAAAGATTATTCGGTATAATCATGACCGTAATGTTACAAATGATGTGGTAAAAGTCATCTTTGGCCCGTAGTGCGTAGATGGACTTGGTGTGATTATGACCAGGGATTATTCGGTATAATCATGATCGTAATGTGATGAATGATGTGGTAAAAATTCTCATGGCCGTAGTGCATTGATGGACAGTTTTTGGTATGATTATGGCTATGGATTCTCTTCGGCCAAGGGTGAAAAGATGAATTATTTTATGGCATGATCAGGACCGTTGATGAAAACACGATTATCTTTGGCCCGTAGTGCATGGATAATTCGTGGTCGTGATAATAAAGAATATCCTTGGCCTGTAGTGCAGGGATGATTCGATGATATGGATTAATTATTGAGCTGAGTCTCAGTAATGAAATATTAATTCATTGATGTGATAATAATGAATATCTTTGGCCGTAGTGCAAAGATGATTTAATTAGTATGATTATGAGCAGAAATTGTGATTTGGTATAACCATGATTTTTGATGTTTCAGGTGAAGATAGGTGATAAAAATTATCTTCGTCCTGGGTGCGAAAAGGAATTCAGAATCAAAATTATGGTTATGAGTTATTCATATGATTATGGACAGGAATTATTGATTGATGTTACAGGGATAAAACATTATAGGTGGACTTTTAACATGGAGAAGATAATAGACCTGATGGTCTATTTGACTCTTTTAATGGATTACTCGTTCCGCTGTAACTATGGTTGAAAAGTTTTATCATCTACCATATGTTCTAAATCTCTGAGTTATTATTGATGAAAGCTATTGATAATGTAATTATCTTTAGTCATGATATTCTTTACTGGGCTAGTTGTGCTCACCCTTTTGCTTCACAATTCCTTTTAAGTAATAAAAGAGTAGCTGGGTCGAGCGGGGTATTAAGAGGATTAGAACGGTGGTCTCTAGTTGTGGAGGTTCATCCTAAGCAGTATAGAAAAGTTCATTTAGTAGTTATATTTGGTGAATCCAATAGGGTGAGGTGAACAAAACTTTGAAAAGGTGTTTTGCCACTATCATACAAAATGTCTAATGACATACAACTTCGTGTTATCATAAGACAGGGTTGTGCACATCCACTTGCTGAGTATATCTACGAGCACTACCTATATGATCTTGGAGTTTATTTGAAATATAATTTTCACTTGGAGACAATGGAGATAATTATATGTCAAGAGAAGACTCACCATTGGAAAGAAGATGATAGTAATCTTCTCATTTTTTTAGGGTCTATTGGGTCAACCAAGGATAATTCTGTGGACATATGATATCTATCATAATCTTGACGTATGGCCTCCCATGTTCGAAGGTTTTCTTGAGCATTTCCCAAAGATTTTAATTTCTAAAACAATTATTAACTGTACTTTTATATAAGGTAACATTGTAAGGTCTTGTGGTCAAGGCACCACGAGAGTATTATATATATTTGTGTTAAAACTGACAGCTTATCTGTTGTCGTGCTTTGCACGACAGTTCAACAGTTGTGTAAATGAAGTTTGTATTTGATTTTTATAGTATGATATCTGGCGACTCAGAATGGGTCGTGTGGACCTATTTTGGGGGCGTCACAAATGGTATCAGAGCTTTGGGATATGGTTGCTGGCGGAGATATGAGTCTAGAACTAGGAGGGGAGAGACGAGTAATATACTTCGCTAGTGTCTGACTTACCTAAGCTGAAATTTTTACTTGATAAGTTAATAAATTGTGATATGTCAATTAACCTTTGTTTTGAAGATATATTCTAGAATGATATCTGAAATACAGGAGATGAGCAATGAGAAAATCATGATACAGAGGAAATAACAGGAAAGGTACAATCCGAAAAGATAGCAAGGTATTCTCATCTCTTCGAATACCAGGTATGTACGTAAATTTCGAGGGCGAAATTTCATAAGGAATGGAGATTGTGAGACCCCAAATTTTATGAATAAAGATTTAAATTTCTCGAAATATTTTTTTTAGTATTATGGTGTGGATTTGATATAATGTTATAGTTGTGGGTAATATTTACAAATTTTACAAACTAAGCAAGTGGTTATATAATATTCGATTGGTCGGGGAATATTCGTTTTAATAGAAATTATTCGTACGACGGCACAATCATTGGTGGACCCCACAATGGAAGTATTGTCGTAGTTAAAAAATGACAAAAATATCTTTCTTTAAAAATAATGGCGGAAGTTTTACCGTTAACTGTTGAAACACTCGGTGTTAAAAGTACAGTAATACGCGTGGTTGCATAGTAGCACACTGTATTGATTATTGATGCTTAAGTGATAAGGCACTCAGTTTCGTTTTATTGATATTATTAATGTAATAAAACAGAAAAATTTTTTATATAAAACAGAATACTTTTATAAAGTTATTCTATAAATAGAATATATTATATTCTATTATGCATAGTATTTTGCATAGTAAAATCTTTTTATATAAAACAGAATACTTTTATAAAGTTATTCTATAAATAGAATATATTATATTTTATTATGCATAGTGTTGCATAGTGCATGCATAGTATTTTGCATAGTAAAATCTTTTTATATAAAACAGAATACTTTTATAAAGTTATTCGTTTTATTAGATTATAAATATAATATATTATATTTTTTTTAAAAGATTTTGCTTTAAATATGGACCGTCCGATTAAAAGTAAATCAATTTGGACCGTTCATGAATTAGTTATTATGCAGTCCATTCTTTTATAAATAGAAGCTCATTCCTTCATTATTTCTTACGAATTCACTGAAACTCTAAAGAGAGAAACTATAGAGAGAAAGAAGAAAAGTGTTCTGCTACTTCACTACTCCTATATCCAGTACTCTTCTTTCTAAGGTAAGGGATATTATTTGTTGTACCCGTAGGGGTATTATTTTTTTTGTATTCATGAAGAGAACTTCTGTTATTCCATTATTTATTATTCTGTTGGAATAACCTGTATACGCGGGCTACCCTATACATGGTGAAATTCTTCTATTGTTCCATTCTTTATTACTATGTTGGAATAACCTATTTATGCGAAGTATCGCATACATGGTGAAATTCTTTTATTATTCCATTCTTTATTATTCAATTGGAATAACCTGTCTGTGCGGTATATCGCATGCATGGTGATTTTCGTTGTTATTCCATTCTTTATTATTCTGTTGGAATATCATGTCGGTGCGTATTACGTCTGACCTGGTTTCATTATTTATTATTTATTTCTTTATTATTCTTTCGGAATATCCTGTCTGTGCATTTACGCCGGACCTGGTTCCATTATTTATTATTCTGTCGGAATATCCTGTCTGTGTATTTTACGCCGGACCTGGTTCTATTATTTATTATTCTGTTGGGAATAACCTATCTGTACAGTCTATCGCACGCATGGTGAATCCTTCTATTATTCCATTCTTTATTATTCTGTTGGAATAACCAGTCTATGTGGATTACCACATGCATGGTGAATGATCATTTGTATTCATTCCTTATTAAATTGTGGAAATGATCTGTATATGTGGATTACAGCATGGCGGACGAAAATCCATTTACAGTTTTATATATTCTATTATACTCAGTTGATTAAAGTTTTAGCTTCTATACTCCATGAAATTTGTGGAATATCCTTGATATTTGCGCTTCATCCAGTATCTTTTCACGAGAATATTCTTCTTAGCATTCTTAAATTTTTACTCTACAAAGAAGTATCATGTTGATAATTTGGACGTTATTGGTTCCTGGATAAATTAATTCTTGAACTTGTTTTATTGAATTATTATGTCATTGTCATCATCCTTATGTTTATATTATGTTGAAAATCATATGTGGCCTGTAGTGCATAGATGGACTTGGTATGATTATGACCAGGGATTATTTAGTATAATCATGACCGTAATGTTACAAATAATGTGGTAAAAGTCATCTTTGGCCCGTAGTATATAGATGGACTTGGTGTGATTATGACCAGGATTATTCGGTATAATCATGACCGTAATGTGTTGATAATGTGGTAAAAATCCTAATTGCCCATAATGCATTGATGGACAGTTTTTGGTATGATTATGGTTATGGATTCTCTTCTGCCAAGGGTGCAAAGATGAATTATTTTATGGCATGATCAGGACCGTTGATGAAAACACGATTATCTTTGGCCCATAGTGCATGGATAATTCGTGGTCGTGATACTAAAGAATATCCTTGGCCTGTAGTGCAGGGATGATTCGATGATATGGATTAATTATTGAGCGGAGTCTTAGTAATGAAATATTAATTCATGGATGTGATAATAATGAATATCTTTGGCCGTAGTGCAAAGATGATTTAATTAGTATGATTATGAGCAGAAATTGTGATTTGGTATAACCATGATTTTTGATGTTTTAGGTGAAGATAGGTGATGAAAATTATCTTCGTCCTGGGTGCGAAAAGGAATTCAGAATCACAATTATGATTATGAGTTATTCATATGATTGTGGACAGGAATTGTTGATTGATTTTACAGGGATAAAACATTATAGGTGGACTTTTAACATGGAGAAGATAATAGACCTGCTGGTCTATTTGACTCTTTTAATGGATTGCTCGTTCCGCTGCAACTATGGTTGAAAAGTTTTATCATCTACCATATGTTCTAAATCTCTGAGTTATTATTGATGAAAGCTATTGATAATGTAATTATCTTTAGTCATGATATTCTTTACTGGGCTAGTTGTGCTCACCCTTTTGTTTCACAATTCCTTTCAGGTAATAAAAGAGTAGTTGGGTCGAGCGGGGTATTAAGAGGATTAGAACGGTGGTCTCTAGCTGTGGAGGTTCTCCCTAAGCAGTATAGAAAAGTTCATTTAGTAGTTATATTTGGTGAATCCAATAGGGTGAGGTGAACCCAACTTTAAAAAGGTTTTTTGCCACTATCATTCAAGATGTCTAATGACATACAACTTCGTGTTATCATAAGACTGGGTTGTGCACATCCACTTGCTGAGTATATCTACGAGCACTACCTATATGATCTTGAAGTTTATTTGAAATATAATTTTCACTTGGAGACAACGGAGATAATTATATGTCAAGAGAAGACTCACCATTGGAATGAAGATGATAGTAATCGTCTTGTCTTTCTTTGGGGTCTATTGGGTCAACCAAGGATAATTCTGTGGACATATGATATCTGTCATAATCTAGACGTATGGTCTTCCATGTACGAAGGTTTTCTTGAGCACTTCCCAATGATTTTAATTTCTAAAATAATTATTAACTGTACCTTTATGTAAGGTAACATTCTAAGGTCTTGTGGTTAAGGCACCACGAGAGTATTATATATATTTGTGTTAAAACTCACAGCTTATCTGTTGTCGTGCTCTGCACGACAGTTCAACAGCTGTATAAATGTAGTTTGTATTTGATTTTTATAGTATGATATCTGGTGACTCAGAATGGGTCGTGTGGACCTATTTTGGGGGCATCACATACCCGGTAGTAAAAATACAGTAATACGCATGGTTGCATAGTAGCACACGGTATTGATTATTGATGCTTACGTAAGAAGTCACTCAGTTTTAATCAATTATTGCTACAGTAATTGTTGCATCATATCTCTCATATTATTGATTCAATTATTGTTACATTATCATCTATATAATATGTTATATTATTAAATCAATAATTGAGACGACAAAGTTATTCATATTATTATTTATAATATTGACAATGACTAGAAGTTCTGTCAAGGAGAGGTTAGATAATCTAATTGTGTGACAATAGGGAGAAATCCTTATCGGAAAGCCCCCTTTTTCCTAGGAACGACCTGGTTGTTAAATATTATGAGTTATAATATTAATGATGAATAAGTTCGTGTTGATTAAAGATGAAATTGATAGCTCCGTTGTGTTGAAATTATTAGTGTTAGTGGAAAACGACATTTATTTCGATAATAATTAATGTCTGGAGGTTATATTGACCAATCGGGTAATTCATCAAAAAAATGAGCAATTAATTGCTATTAATTCACATGCTTATAACTATGTGTTCACATGTGTGTACTATTGATTCACATGATTTACTATTAGGGGAGTTGGTGCAAGATTGATAATACTTGCATGACTAAATTAAAAATGGAGGTATAGATGAAGGTACTATACTGTAATTATTTTTTTCACATGATTATACTATTGAGTCACATGCATGAACTATTGATTCACATGTTTTACTATTAGGGGAGGTGGTGCAAGTTTGATAATACTTGCAGGACTAATTAAAAATGAGAAAAGAGGAAGGTAGTATACTGTAATATTTCGAGCCCCAAAATGTGCAATTATTAAAACTATATTTTTCTATAAATAGAAGTTCATTCTTCCTTCATTTCTCACCAATTCACTAAAGCTATAGAACAATTATTATAGAGAGAAACTATAGAGAGAAAGAAGAAGAAAAGTCTGCTACCTCACTATTCAAGTATCCGGTCTTCTTTTGAGGTAAGGGGTATTATTTCTTTCGTATTCATTAAGAGAGCTTCTATTATTCCATTCTTTATTATTATGTTGGAATAACCTGTCTATGCGAAGTACCGCATACATGGTGAAATTCTTTTGTTATTCCATTCTTTTTTATTATGTTGGAATAACCTATCTATGCGAAGTACCGCATACATGGTGAAATTCTTCTGTTATTCCATTCTTTATTATTCTGGTTGAATATCCTGTCTGTGTGGATTATGCATGACCTGGTTCCATTCTTTATTATTCTGTTGAAATATCCTATCTGTGCGTATTACGCATGACCTGGTTCCATTCTTTATTATTTTGTTGGAATAACCTGTCTGTGCAGTCTATCGCATACCTGGTGAATTCTTCTGTTATTCCATTCATTATTATTCTGTTGGAATAACCTGTCTATATGGATTACCGCATGCATGGTGAATGATCCTTCGTATTCATTCTTTATTAAATTGTGTGAAAATGATCTGTCTAAGTGGATTACCGCATGGCGAATAAAAAAAATCCATTTGCAGCTTCATATATTCTATTATACTCGTATGAGATATCATTTCTTTGTACTCGTCATGGAATATCATTTTCTTTGGTATTTTTTTTACGAATTACTATTCACGGGTTACTATTCACCCAATTACTATTCACTCTAGTATTATTCACTTGGGTATTCGGGACACTTTTCGTGTCGGAGTACTATTTACGAGTTACTATTCACGGGTTACTATTCACCCAAATTACTATTCACTCGAATATTATTCACTCGGGTATTTGGGGTACTTTTCATGTCGGGGTACTATTCATGAGGTACTATTCTCGAAATACTATTCATGGGGCACTATTTACGGGGTACTATTTACCCGATAAATATATTTCTTTTCTGTCCAAATTATTTTTAGTACATGAATATTATTCTTGAATTTTACTCCACAAAGCAGTATCATGTTGAGAATTTGGACGTTATTGATTTCTAGATAAATTAAATTATAAATCTTTAAAATTTATCCTTGAACTTGTTGATTGAATTATTATGTCATTTTCATCATCCTCATGCTTATATTGTGATGAAAGTCATCTTTGGCTTACGTGCATAGATGGACTTGGTATGATTATGACCAGAGATTATTCGGTATAATCATGACCGTAATGTAACGAATGATGTGGTAAAAATCCTCATTGGCCCGTAGTGCATTGATGGACAGTTATGGGTATGATTATGACCAGGGAGTATTCGGTATAGTCATGACCATTGATGATTACATGAATATCCTTGGCCCGTAGTGCAGGGATGATTCGATGATGTGGTTTATTTATTAAGTTGAGTCTCAACGATAAAGTTGATGAAAAACTTTTTAAATCATAGAAGATAGTAGATTTTATACTCTACTTGACTCTTCTAAATGGATTGCTTATTCCCCTGCAGTTGTTGATCTAAAATTTATTGTCTATTGTATTCTATCAGTTGTTATACTGTTGAAGGCTAAGGATAATTTATTCCGCATTATCTTAATCATAATATTTCTTACTAGGCTAGTTGAGCTCACCCTTTTCTTTCATTGTTCTCTTCAAGAAATGAGAATATAGCTGGGACGAGTCGGGAAATAGAGTGACGGTCCAGATGATAGCATTAGTAGTCCTCACTATTCTATCAAATAGTGTGATAATAAATGTAATGAGGACTCCATTTGAGTTTGAATACTGTCTAGAAGACAATATTCGTATTAAAACTCTCAGTTTATGTTTTGTCGTATTTTACACGACAGTTGTATTATTAAGTTGTATTTGAATTTTGTACCATGTATCTGACGACCCAAGATGGATTATGTAAACCTGTTTTGGGGGCGTCAAAATAATTGTAATGAGGACTTTATTTAAGTTTGGATACTCTCTACGAGATATTATCCTTGTTAAAACTCTCAGCTACGTTTTATCGTACTGTATCAAAGAAGTTTGTATTTAAATTCTGTACCATGTATTTGGCGACTCAAGATGGGTGTTGTATACCTATTTTGGGGCGTCACACTTTTGTATCAAAGCTTAGGGATATGATCCCCGGCTAAGATGTGAGACTAGAATTAGGGGGAGAAACGGGAAATCCTTCACTAGTATGACCTACCTAAGTTTATTTATTATTTAATTAGTCGGTCATAATATAGGGATAATATGTGGTATGTCAATTAACCCTTATTTTGTGGCAGTGTTTGAAAATAGCATCCGAAAATGTCGAGTTAAGCAATGGAGCACATGAGACTGTTTAGTCACCACTGATCAATACCCAGGATAATGTGCATCAAGAAGGAAATAATCCTCAGGTGAACAACAACACTGACCAATTGGCGAACGACAGAATGTTTTGGAGCTTTCTACAATTCGTGCAACATCAGGCAAGAGAAACTCCTATTCAAAATGCAGGTGAAAACACTGGCAACTCTTGGATGGTCACCGCTAAGCAGTTCAAAGAGCTGGGACCACCGGAGTTTTTGGGAGAGCCAAAACCACTTAAGGCGGAGGCGTGGATAAAGCAGATCACCAAGATATTTGATGTCTTGGGATGCTCCGGGAGCAAAAAGTTCCCTTTGCCACCTTCATGTTGCGAGAAGAGGCAGATTACTGGCGAGAATATGTAAAGCGTACTCAACCTGCCTCACTAAAGATGTCTTGGGAGAAGTTTCAAGAACTGTTCAATGATAAGTACTTTCCCGAAAGTATTCATACCATGAAAAATGTAAGACCCCAACTTTTATAAATAAAGATGAATTTTCTATAAATATCATTTTTGAATATTATGGAGTTAATTTGATATAATATTATAGTTGTGGATAATATTTATAAATTTTGTAAAGTACGCAAGTTGTTATATAATATTCAATTGGTCGGGGAATATTCGTTTTAACAGGGAATATTCGTACAACGGCACAATCATTGGTGGACCCCACAACGGAATTGTTGTCGGATTGAGAAAACGACAAAAATAATTTATTAAAAATAACGGCAGAAGTTTTACCATTGATACTGTTGAACTACTCGATAGTAAAAGTACAGTAATACGTGTGGTTGCATAATAGCACACGGTATTGATTATTAATGCTTATGTGAGAAGTCACTCAGTTTGATTCAATTATTGTCAGTTAATAATATGAATTATTTAGCGATAATGACGTTTTGTTTTATTCGTATTATTAACGTAATAAAACAGAAATATCTTTTTATATATAAAATAAAATACTTTATTAAAGTTATTCTATAAATAGAATATATTATATTTTATTTAAAAACAATTTTTCTTTAAATATGGACCGTCAGATTAAAGTAATCAATATGGACCGTTCATGAATTAGTTACTATGCATTCTATTTTTCTATAAATAGCAGCTCATTCCTTCATTATTTTTTACGAATTCACTGAACTCTAGAGAGAAACTATAGAGAGAAACTATAGAGAGAGAGAAGAGAGAGAAGAAGAGTATTCTACTACTTAACTACTTCCTTATTTCAGCTCTTCTTTTAAAACGGTTAAGGGTGTTATTCTTTCTTATTCATGAAGAGAACTGTTGTTATTCCATTTCTTATTATTCTGTTGGAATAACCTGTATACGCGGTCTACCCTATACTTGGTGACATTTTTCTATTATTCTGTTGGAACATCCTGTCTGTGTGTTTTACACGGACCTAGTTCCGTTTTTATTATTATTCTGTTGGAACATCCTGTCTGTGTATTTTACACCGGACCTGGTTCCATCTTGTTATTATTCTGTTAGAACATCCTATCTGTGTATTTTACATCGGACCTGGTTCTATTATTTATTATTCTGTCGGAATATCCTGTCTGTGCGTTTACGCCGGACCTGGTTCCATTATTTATTATTCTGTTGGAATAACCTGTCTATGCGGTCTATCGCATGCCGGGTGATTTCTTTTGTTATTCCATTCTTTATTATACTCAGTTGGTTAAGATTTGACTTCTATACTCCATGAAATTAGTGGAATATCCTTGATAATTGCGGTTCATCCAGTATCTTTTCATAAAAATATTCTTCTAAGTATTCTTGAATTTTACTCCACAAAGCAGTATCATGTTGACAATTTGGACGTTGTTAATTCTTGGATAAATTAATTCTTGAACTTGTTTTATTGAATTCTTATATCATTGTCATCATCCTCGTGTTTATAAAATGTTAAAAGTCATATGTGGCCTGTAGTGCATAGATGGACTTGGTATGATTATGACCAGGGATTATTTGGTATAATCATGACCGTAATGTTACAAATGATGTGGTAAAAGTCCTCATTGGCCCGTAGTGCATTGATGGACAGTTGTTGGCATGATCATGACCATTAATGAATACACGAATATCCTTGGCCGTAGTGCAGGGGTGATTCGATGATGTGGATTATTTTATTAAGCTGAGTCCCAGCGATCACAATGTTGAAAAACCTTTTAAAATCATAAAAGATAGTAGAGTTTATTTTCTACTTGACTCTTTTAATGGATTGCTTGTTCCGCTGCAGTTAAACTTGATATCTATTATATTTTATCAGTTTAACATTGTTGAAGGCTAATGATAATTTATTCTGCATTATCTTAGTCATAATATTTTTTACTGGGCTAGTTGAGCTCACCCTTTCTTTCATTGTTCTCTTTAGGAAATGAGAACGTAGCTGGGGTAAGTCGGGGAACGGAGTGATGGTCTGAATGCTAGTATTAGTTAGTAGTCCTCACTATTCTCTGTAATAGCGTGTTAATAAATATAATGAGGACTCTTTTTGAGTATGAATACTCTTTAGAATATAATATTTGTATTCAAACTCACAGTTTATGTTTTGTCGTATTGTACACGACAGTTGTATTAGTAAGTTGTATTTGTATTTTGTACTATGTATCTGACGACCCAAGATGGGTGATGTATACCTAATTTTGGGGGCGTCACAGTTGGTATCAGAGCTTAGGGATATGATCCCTGGCTAAAATGTGAGAATAGAACTAGGAGGGAAGAGACGGGGAATTCCTTCGCTAGTAGTACGACCTACCTAAGTTTAGTTGCATGGTATTAATTGCGAAGGTCGGTCTAATATAAGGATAATATATGACATATCAATTAACTTTTATTTTGTGGCAGTATCTGAAAATGGCATCTGAGAATGTTGAGAATAGCAATGGAGCACAGGCGACTGTTGATTCACCACATATCAATAATCAGGATAATGTGCATCAGGAAGGTGACAATCCTCATGCAAACAACAACACTGACCAGATGATGAATGATGGAATGTTCAGAAAACTTTATGCAGTTCATGCAACAGCAGGCGAGAGCGGCTCATGTCCAAAATATAGGTGGAAACACTGAAAACTCTCGGACGGTCACTGCTAAACAGTTCAAGGAGCTGGGACCACCAGAGTTTAAGGGAGAGCCAAAACACTTATAGGGAACATGGATAAAGTAGATTACCAAGATATTTGATATCTTGGGATGCTCCGAGGAGCAAAAGGTTCCCTTTGCGCCTTTATGTTACGAGGAGAGGCAAGAAGATTACTGGTGGAAATCGATTAAGCGTACTAAACCTGCCGCACTGAAAATGTCTTGGGAGAAGTCCAAGAGCTTTTCAATGATAAATACTTTCCCGAAAGTGTTCATCACATGAAGGAGGTGGAGTTCATCAAATTGGAGCAGAATAATTGACCGTGTCGCATTATGAGGCTAAATTTGCTGAGTTGTCCCGGTTTTGCGTCCCATTGGTGGTTAATGAGAGCGAATGACGGAATGTTTTTGCGAGGTTTGAAACCTGGAGATA
>CM029017.1:175156377-175298263 GCA_016801055.1 Panax notoginseng
CCCGACAAAAAGAAATTTCCCGACCAATTGAATATAAGTATGAACCAACTTGCATACTTTGCAAAATTTATAAATACTACCCATCCTATTATATCAAATCCACACCATAATATACAAAAAAATTTATTTCGAGAAAAATTAAATATTTATTCATAAAATCTGGGGTCTCACAATCTCCCCTCCTTATGGAATTTCGCCTCGAAATTTACGTACGTACTTGGTATGCCGAAACATGTGAGGAATACCTTGACTTCACTTCAAATTCAACTCTTTGAGGTATAACCTTTAAGCATCGAATATGATCCTTCTTATCCAAGATGTTAACACGTATCTCCTCATACGTTAATCTTTTCGCTATCTCGTCCGGTTCTAAATAAAATGTGGTTCGGGTCGTCCACATATTTACGCAACATCGATACGTAAAAAAAATATTCTGAACACGCAACATACTTGACGGTAAAATGAGTCTATAGGCCACAGTTCCTACTTCATCGAGGATTTCAAATGGGCCAATTAAATCGAGAGTTGAGATTTCCTCTCTTCGTCGATTCTTGCTTCTAGAATAACGCCCTCTTGAACCTTCTTCTTCATATTTATCATCTCTAAGTATGTAGCTTGAGCGGCTTTAACTTTATCGATTAAAGTCGATTTTAATCGTATATTCGTTATCTTCACGTGGGTTCGTATATTCGCACTTGTAACCGTATACGATCTTCTACACAACGCGTCAGCTACCACGTTCGCTTTTCCACGATGTTATTGAATGGTACGATCGTAATCTTCAACAGCTCGAGCCAATGTCTTTGGCGCATAATACGTTCGTTTTAGTTGAAGAAATATTTGAGGGTTTTAAGAAATGGGTTTTGTACTGGGGTCAATACAAAATTCAATTTTACGCTCTGGGGTAGGCTAAGAAGTCTTCAAGAATACGTCAAGAAATTTATTAACAATAGAAATATCGTTTAAACTGTGACCCTCATCCAGACTTGGATAACACGTCACATTGATACCTATCAACTTGCCATCGTCATTTACAACGTCTCCTACGGAAAGTCTAGCTTCGGTGCATTCCACACCAGGAAGTCAACAACGAAAGGAACGGGGATTTTTACTTATGGCTTGATATGACAATGATTGACTTTAGTGATTTGGTTACTTGAATTCGCATAATAGGTTGGTTAGGAATATGAAAGCTAACAACCTTACGAAAAGCATGATGAGCAGTTAACCAATCGTTTCCAAAAATCACATCAATGCAAGTATTTTCAAAGAGATAAGATCAACAGGTAACGTGAAAGTGTTGATTTGAACAAGATTTATAAATAGTGGAGGTAACAAAGGTTTCTCTCAACGGAATTTCAACAGATAAATCAAAGTCTAACTTCTCGGAGTTAAGTTCAAACATTGAACACAACTAGGTGAAATAAAAGAGTGAGTAGAACTGGTATCTAACACGGTATAGACTTCGCAAGAGTTTATGACTAACATACCCGTGATAATTTTATTCAGGTTCCTCGTCACGAAAAAAAAAACGCTCTCTTAAACTACTGGCTTTGGCTTTTCTGGGACGGTCTTTGGTGCCTCCATCCTATCTGAACTTGTCTTCGGTGAACGACAAAATCGAGCTAAGTGACCTTCTCTTCCACAATTATAGCATGCTTTGGATGGCATCGCGCAGTTTGGACTGATGTGTCCCTCCCCTCCGCTTTGAAGCATATGATAGGTGGTCGTTCTCCTTCCTTAACAACGGGTGCTGGTGCTGACGTCTTTCATCATTGTTGAATTTTCTCTTCTTGAAATGTCCATTCTTATTGTTTTGACCATGATTACCATTGAAGTGGTTACAATTTCTGGCATGTTGATTCCCTCCATGCTTATTGTCACCGCTTTGATGACTGTTATCACCAGTATTATCAATTTTTCGGCTGCTCTCTTTTGGTTGCGTTGACTCGTTATCGCGTTCTACTAATTGAGCCTATTTACAACATCTGAATACAGACACAGTTTATGAGAAATAAGATATTGACGTATCTTCAGTTTCAAACCTCTTAAAAACATCCGCGTCATTCTCTCTTCATTATCCACCAAGTGGGATGCAAATCGGGACAAATCGGCAAACTTGGCTTCGTACTGCGACACGGTCATGTTGTTTTGCTCCAACTTGATAAATTCCACCTCCTTCATGTGACGAATACTTTCGGAAAAGTACTTGTCATTGAACAGTTCTTGGAACTTCTCCCAAGACATCTTGAGTGCGTCAGGCTAGGTACGTTTTACAGATTCCCACTAGTAATCTGCCTCTTCACGCAACATAAAGGTGGCAAAGGAACCTTTTGCTCCTCGAAGCATCCAAGACATCAAATATCTTGGTGATCTGCTTTAACCACGTCTCCGCCTTAAGTGGTTCTGGCTTTCCTAAAAACTCCGGTGGTCCTAGCTCCTTGAATTGCTTAGCGGTGACCAACCGTGAGTTGTCATTGTTTCCTCCTTCATTTTGGATAGGAGCCGCTCTCGCCCGTTGTTGCATGAATTGCTCCTTGAACTGCTTAGCGGTGACCGTCCGAGAGTTATTTTGTTGTTCCATGAATCGCATAAAGTCTCTGACCATCCCATCATTCACCATTTCATCGGTGTTATTATTTTCATGAGGATTATTGTCCTCTGGTTGCACATTACCCTGAGCATTGATCATTGGTGATTCAATGGTCTCATGTGCTTCATTGTTTATCTCAACATTTTCGGATGCCATTTGCAAATACTGCAACAAAACAAGGGTTAATTAACATATAACATATTATCCATATACTTTGACCGACCAATTAAATACCAAATAAAACTTAGGTAGGTCATACTAGCGAAGGAATTCCCCGTCTCTCCCCTCCTAGTTCTATTCTCATATCCTAGCCAGGGATCATATCCATAAGCTCTGATACCAACTGTGACGCCCCCAAAATTTGGTATACATCACCCATCTTGGGTCGCCAGATACATGGTACAGAAATTAAATACAACTTACTAATACAACTGTCGTGTACAATACGACAAAACATAAACTGTGAGTTTGAATACAAATATTATCTTCTAGAGAGTATTCATACTCAAAAGGAGTCCTCATTACATTTATTAACACACTATTACATAGAATAGTGAGGACTACTAACTAATACTATCATTCGGACCATCACTCCGTTCCCCGACTTGCCCCATCTACGTTCTCATTTCCTGAAGAGAACAGTGAAAGAAAGGGTGAGCTCAACTAGCCCAGTAAGAAATATTATGACTAAGATAATGCAGAATAAATTATCATTAGCCTTCAACAATGTTAAACTGATAAAATATAATAGACATCAAGTTTAACTGCAGCGGAACAAGCAATCCATTAAAAGAGTCAAGTAGAAAATAAACTCTACTATCTTTTATGATTTAAAAAGTTTTTTCAACACTGTGATCGCTGAGACTCAGCTTAATAAAATAATTCCACATCATCGAATCATCCCTGCACTACGGCCAAGGATATTCGTGTATTCATTAATGGTCATGATCATGCCAACAACTGTCCATCAATGCACTACGGGCCAATGAGGACTTTTACCACATCATTTGTAACATTACGGTCATGATTATACCGAATAATCCTGGTCATAATCATACCAAGTCCATCTATGAACTACAGGCCACAGATGACTTTTAACATTTTATAAACATGAGGATGATGACAATGATATAAGAATTCAATAAAACAAGTTCAAGAATTAATTTATCCAAGAATTAACAACGTCCAAATTGTCAACATGATACTGCTTTGTGAAGTAAAATTCAAGAATGCTTAGAAGAATATTTTCATGAAAAGATACTGGATGAAACGCAATTATCAAGGATATTCCACAAATTTCATGGAGTATAGAAGTCAAAACTTAACCAACTGAGTACAATAGAGAATGGAATAACAAAAGAAATCACCATGCATGCGATAGACCGCACAGACAGGTTATTCCAACAGAATAATAAATAATGGAACCAGGTCTGGCGTAAACGTACAGACAGGATATTCTGACAAAATAATAAATAATGGAACCAGGTCCGGCGTAAACGCACAGACAGGATATTCGACAGAATAATAAATAATGGAACCAGGTCCGGTGTAAAACACACAGACAGGATGTTCCAATAGAATAATAACAAGAGGGAACCAGGTCCGGTGTAAAACACACAGACAGGATGTTCCGGTGTAAAACACACAGACATGATGTTCCAACAGAATAATAATAAAAACGGAACCAGGTCCGGTGTAAAACACACAAACAGGATGTTCCAACAGAATAATAGAAGAATGTCACCAAGTATAGGGTAGACCGCGTATACAGGTTATTCCAACAGAGTATTAAGAAATGGAATAACAACAGTTCTCTTCATGAATAAGAAAGAATAACACCCCTTACCGATTTAAAGAAGAGTTGAAATAAGAAAGTAGTTAAGTAGCAGAATACTCTTCTTCTCTCTCTCTCTATAGTTTCTCTCTATAGTTTCTCTCTCTAGAGTTCAGTGAATTCGTAAGAAAATAATGAAGGAATGAGCTTCTATTTATAGGAAAATGGAATGCATAGTAACTAATCCATGAACGGTCCAGATTGATTTACTTTAATCTGACGGTCCATATTTAAAGAAAAATCTTTTAAATAAAATATAATATATTCTATTTATATAAAAAGATTTTTACTATGCAAACACTATGCAACACTATGCAAAACACTATGGCAACACTATGCATAATAAAATATAAAATATTCTATTTATAGAATAACTTTAATAAAGTATTCTGTTTTATATAAAAAGATGTTTCTGTTTTATTATGTTAATAATACGAATAAAACAAAACGTCATTATCGTTATAATAACTCATATTATTAATCAACAATAATTGAATCAAACTGAGCGACTTCTCACATAAATATCAATAATCAATACCGTGTGCTACTATGCAACAACGCGTATTATTGTACTTTTACTACTGAGTAGTTCAACAGTATCAACGGTAAAACTTCCGCCGTTATTTTCATAAAGTATTTTTGTCGTTTTCTCAATCCGACAATAATTCCGTTGTGGGGTCCACCAATGATTGTACCGTCGTACGGATATTTCCCGACAAAAAGAATATTTCCCGACCAATTGAATATAATATGACAACTTGCATACTTTGCAAAATTTATAAATACTACCCATAACTATTATATCAAATCCACACCATAATATAAAAAAAATTATTTCGAGAAAAATTAAATATTTATTCATAAAATCTGGGGTCTCACAAGATCTAATAGTATATCATGTGTAATAATTATTCCCTCTGTTCCTAAAAGATTGTCGTTTAAAGTTTTGGCACATGGATTACGAAAGTATCATTTACCAAGTAAAATTTGTTTGAAATTTCATCACTACCCCTTTATGAAAAATTAAAACTATTAGTACAAGGGAGAAAATTTTTGGGACAATCAGAGAAGGTAGGGGTAATATAGGAAAGTAAATAATTTATTCTCCTTGAAAGTTGTAAACGACAAACTTTTTGAAACAAATTTTTTCTTCTAAAACGACAATCTTTTAGGAACGGATAGAGTACTTAATTAGTAGTATTTAGTTGCTATCTATACTAAAGGGCTTTTTGAATTACATGATAGTAGTTGATTTAAGAGTAAATTTATGAATAAATCAAATTTACTCCCCATTTCTGAATGTACTATAAAAGAAAAGAAAATAAAAAAGAGAAACAAGTGGGGTGGAGGCCCACTACCTCACTCTAATTTTTTCTTTTCTTTTATAGTGCATTCGGGAAGGATAGTAAATATGATGGGTGTGCTTAGCATGCAATTAATTTTGGTCAATTGACCAATATAGTATCGACACGCAGATCGGAAGGTAATCTCTCTCTGCGTGTCCACACTGATTTCATGGTAATCAGATCCGAATATGATGTATCTATTAATTCTAGAATTATAATCTCGGAATTATAATACTTAATTAAACATGATATTAAATAATTCTCCATATTAAGACATTTTATAATTCGTGGACTAATAGACTCAAGTTTAAATTTAAAAATAAATAAGACACTTGAAATTAAAAATCACATCCCAAATATAATATTTATAAACAAGCATAGCCTTAATGTATTTTTTATGTATTTATTTAGGGTTATATGTATATACACAGCTGTGTAGTACACAGTCGTGTCATGTCGATGATTTTTTTAGACTATAGCGACAGTTTAATTGTGAGACCCCAGATTTTATGAATAAAGATTTAAATTTCTTGAAATAATTTTTTTAATAATATGGTGTGGATTTGATATAATGTTATAGTTGCGGGTAGTATTTAGAATTTTTGTAAAGTATGCAAGTTGTTGTATTATATTCGATTGGTCGGAGAATATTCGTTTTAGCAGGGAATATTCGTACGACGGCGCAATCATTGGTGGACCCCACAACGAAATTATTGTCGGATTGAGAAAACGACAAAAATATTTTATGAAAATAACGGCGAAAGTTTTACCGTTAATACTGTTGAACTACTCGGTAGTAAAAGTACAGTAATACGTGTGGTTGCATAGTAGCATACGGTATTGATTATTGAGGCTTACGTGATAAGTCACTCAGTTTTGTTTTATTAGTATTATTAATGTAATAAAACAGAAAAGTTTTTTATATAAAACAGAATACTTTTATAAAGTTATTCGTTTTATTAGGCTAATAGTAAATTCTTTTTATATAAAACAGAATACTTATATAAAGTTATCTATTTTATTAGACAATAATTAGAATATATTATATTTTATTATGCATAGTGTTTGCATAGTACCTGCATAGTATTTGCATAGTAAATTTTTTTATAAAGTTATTCGTTTTATTAGATTATAAATAGAATATATTATATTTTATTTAAAAAATTTTGCTTTAAATATGGATCGTCAGATTAAAGTAATCAATCTAGACCGTTCATGAGTTAGTTACTATGCAGTCCATTTTTCTATAAATAGAAGCTCATTCTTTCATTATTTCTTACGAATTCACTGAAACTCTAGAGAGAGAAATTATAGAGAGGGAGAAGAAAAGTATTCTGCTACTTCACTACTCCGATATCAAGTTTCTTTTACGGTAAGGGATATTATTTGTTGTACCCGTAAGGGGTGTTATTTCTTTTGTATTCATGAAGAGAACTTCTGTTATTCTATTTCTTATTATTCTATTGGAATAACCTGTATACGCGGGCTACCCTATACTTGGTGACATTCTTCTATTATTCTGTCTTTATTATTCTGTTAGAATATCATGTCTGTGTGTTTTACACCGGACCTAGTTCCGTCTTTATTATTCTGTTGGAATATCCTATCTGTGTGTTTTACACCGGATCTGGTTCCGTCTTTATTATTCTGTTGGAACATCCTGTCGGTGTGAATTTCACCTGACCTGGTTCTGTTATTATTATTCTGTTGAAATAACCTGTCTATGCGAAGTACCGCATGCATGGTGATTTCTTTTGTTATTCCATTCTTTATTATACTCAATTGGTTAAAGTTTTAACTTCTATACTCCATGAAATTAGTAGAATATCCTTGATATTTGCGTTTCATCCAGTATCTTTTCATGAAAATATTCTTCTGAGCATTCTTGAATTTTACTCTACACAAAAGTATCATGTTGACAATTTGGACGTTATTGGTTCCTGGACAAATTAATTCTTGAACTTGTTTTATTGAATTCTTATATCATTGTTATCATCCTCATGTTTATATTATGTTGAAAGTCATTCGTGGCATGTAGTGCATAGATGGACTTGGTATGATTATGACCAGGGGTTATTCGGTGTAATCATGACCGTAATATTACAAATGATGTGAAAAAAGTCATCATTGTCCCGTAGTGCATTGATGGACAGTTTTTGGTATGATTATGGCTATGGATTCTCTTTAGCCGTAGTGCAAAGATGAATCGTTTTATGGCATGATCAGGACCGTTGATGAAAACACGATTATCTTTGGCCGTAGTGCATGGATAATTCGTGGTCGTGATACTAAAGAATATCATTGGCCGTAGTGCAGGGGTGATTCGATGATGTGAATTTTTTTTATTAAACTGAGCCCCAGCGATAAAAGTCATGAAAAACCTTTTAAATCATAAAAGATTGTAGATTTTATTCTCTACTTGACTCTTTTAATAGATTGTTTGATCCGTTGCAGTTAAACTTGATGTCTATTGTATTTTATCAGTTTAACATTGTTGAAGACTAATGATAATTTATTCTGCATTATCTTAGTCATAATATTTCTTACTGGGCTAATTGAGCTCACCCTTTCTTTCACTGTTCTCTTCAGGAAATGAGAATATAGCTGGGACGAGTCGGGGAACAGAGTGATGGTCTTAGATGGTGCATTAGTAGTCCTCACTATTCTATGTAATAGTGTGATAATAATTGTAATGAGGACTCCTTTTGAGTATAGATACTCTCTAGAAGACAATATTTGTATTCAAACTCACAGTTTATGTTCTGTCGTATTGTACACGACAGTTGTATTATTAAGTTATATTTGAATTCTGTACCATGTATCTGGCGACTCAAGATGGGTGATGTATACCTAATTTTGGGGGCGTCACAGTTGGTATCAAAGCTTAGGGATATGATCCCTGGTTGAGATGTGAGACAAGAACTAGGAGGGGAGAGACAGGGAATTCCTTCGCTAGTATGACCTGACTAAGTTTATTTGGTATTTGTTTGGTCGGTCAGAATATAGGGATAATATGTTGCATGTCAATTAACCTTTGTTTTGTGACAGTATTTGAAAATGACATCCGAGAATGTTGAGAATAGCAATGGAGCACAGGAGACCGTTGAGTCACCACAGATCAATACTCAGGATAATGTGCATCAGGAAGGCAACAATCCTCAGGTGAACAACAGCACCGACCAAATGACGAACGACGATACGTTTAGGAGATTTTTAGAATTCATGCAACACCAAACGAGAGAGACTCCTGTTCATAATGCAGGTAGAAACACTGGTAACCCACGGTTGGTCACCGCTAAGCAGTTCAAGGAGCTAGGACCACTGGAGTTTTTAGAAAAGCCAGAACCACTTAAGGCGGAGACATGGTTAAAACAGATCACCAAGATTTTGATGTCTTGGGATGCTCCGATGAGCAAAAGTTTCTCTTTGCCACCTTTATGTTGCGTGAAGAGGCAGATCACTGGTGGAAATCTGTAAAACATATCCAGCCTGACGCACTCAAGATGTCTTGGGAGAAGTTACAAGAGCTGTTCAATGACAAGCACTTTCCCGAAAGCATTTGTCACATGAAGGAGGTGGAATTTATCAAGTTGGAGCAAAACAACATGACCATGTCGTAGTACGAAGCCAAGTTTGTCGAGTTGTCCCGATTTGCGTCCCACTTAGTTGATAACGAAGAGAGAATGACGCGGATATTTTTAAGAGGTTTGAAGCCGGAGATACGTTAATATCTTATTTTTCATAAACTGTGTTTGTATTCAGATGTTGTAAATAGGGCTCAGTTAGTGGAGAGCGATAACGAGTCAAAGCAACCAAAAGAGAGCAGCCGAAAAAATGATAATATCAGTGATAACAGTCATCAAAGCGGTGACAATAAGCATGGAGGGAATCAGCATGCTAGAAATGGTAACCACTTCGGTGGTAATCATGGTCAAAACAATACGAATGGACATTTCAAGAAGAGGAGATTCAACAATGATGGAAAGACGTCAGCACCAGCACCTGTTGTTAAGGAAGGAGAACGACCACCTATCATATGCTTCAAATGCGTAAAGGAGGGACACATCATTCCAAACTGCGTGATGCCGTCCAAAGCATGCTATAATTGTGAAAGAGAAGGTCACTTAGCCCGATTTTGTCGTTCACCGAAGTCAAGTCCAGCTGGGATAGTGATGCCAAAGGATGTCCCAGACAAGCCAAAGCCGGTAGTTTAAGAGAGAGCGTTTTTTTTTTTCGTGACGAGGAACCTGAATAAAATTATCACGGGTATATTAGTCATAAACTCTTTTAAAGTCTATACCGTGTTAGATACCGATTCTACTCACTCTTTTATTCCACCTAGTTGTGTTCAATGTTTGAACTTAACTCCGAAGAAGTTAGACTTTGATTTATCTGTTGAAATTCTGTTGGGAGAAACCTTCGTTACCTCCACTATTTATAAATCTTGTTTGATTCAAATCGACACTTTCACGTTACCTGTTGATCATATCTCTTTGAAAATACTTGCCTTTGATGTGATTTTTAGAAATGATTGGTTAACTACTCATCATGCTTTTCGTAAGGTTGTTAGCTTTCATACTCCTAACCAACCTGTTATGCGAATTCAAAGTAACCAAATCAATAAAGTCAATCATTGTCATATCAAGCCATAAATAAAGAGCCCCGATCCTTTCGTTGTTGACTTCCTTGTGTGGAATGCACCGAAGCCAGACTTCCCGTAGGAGACGTTGTAAATGACGATGACAAGTTGATAGGTATCAATGTGACGTGTTATCCAAGTCTTGGATGAGGGTCACAGTTTTGAACGATATTTCTATTGTTAATAAATTTCCTGACGTATTCTTGAAGACTTCTTAGCCTACCCCAGAGCGTGAAATCGAATTTTGTATTGACCCCAGTACAAAACCCATTTCTTATACCCTCAAATATTTCTTCAACCAAAACGAACGTAACATGCGCCAAAGAAGTTGGCTCGAGCTGTTGAAGATTACGATCGTACCATTCAATATCATCTTAGAAAAGCGAACGTGGTAGCTGACGCGTTGAGTAGAAGATCGTATGCGTTTACAAGTGCGAATATACGAACCCACGTGAAGATAACGAATATACGATTAGAATCGACTTTAATCGATAATGTTAAAGCCGCTCAAGCTACAAACCCGGAGCTGACGAATGTGAAGAAGAAGGTTCAAGAGGGCGTTATTCTAGAAGCAAGAATCGACGAAGAGAGAAAATCTCAACCCTCGATTTAATTGACCCATTTGAAATCCTCGATCAAGTAGGAACTGTGGCTTATAGACTCGTTTTACCGACAAGTATGTCGCGTGTTCATAACATTTTTAACGTATTGATGTTACGTAAATATGTGGACGACCCGAACTATATTATTGATTTAGAACCAAACGAGATAGCGGATAATTTAATGTATGAAGATGTACTTGTTTAAATCCTAGAATATATTTTACGCTTAAAGGTTATACCTCAAGAGTTAGAATCTGACGAAGTGTCTGCATCTGTTCGGCATACCAGGTACGTACGTAAATTTTGAGGGCGAAATTCTATAAGGAGGGGAGATTGTGAGACCCCAGATTTTATGAATAAAGATTTAAATTTCTCGAAATATTTTTTTTAATATTATGGTGTGGATTTGATATAATGTTATAGTTGTGGGTAATATTTAGAAATTTTGTAAAGTATGCAAGTTGTTGTATTATATTCGATTGGTCGGAGAATATTCATTTTAGCAAGGAATATTCGTACAACGACGCAATCATTGGTGGACCCCACAACGAAATTATTGTCGGATTGAGAAAACGATAAAAATATTTTATGAAAATAACGACGAAAGTTTTACCGTTAATACTGTTGAACTACTCGGTAGTAAAAGTACAGTAATACGTGTGGTTGCATAGTAGCATACGGTATTGATTATTGAGGCTTACGTGATAAGTCACTCAGTTTTGTTTTATTAGTATTATTAATGTAATAAAACAGGAAAGCTTTTTATATAAAACAGAATACTTTTATAAAGTTATTCGTTTTATTAGGCTAATAGTAAAATCTTTTTATATAAAACAGAATACTTTTATAAAGTTATCTATTTTATTAGACAATAATTAGAATATATTATATTTTATTATGCATAGTGTTTGCATAGTGCCTGCATAGTATTTGCATAGTAAATTTTTTTATAAAGTTATTCGTTTTATTAGATTATAAATAGAATATATTATATTTTATTTAAAAAATTTTGCTTTAAATATGGACCGTCAGATTAAAGTAAATCAATCTAGACCGTTCATGAGTTAGTTACTATGCAGTCCATTTTTCTATAAATAGAAGCTCATTCTTTCATTATTTCTTACGAATTCACTGAAACTCTAGAGAGAGAAATTATAGAGAGGGAGAAGAAAAGTATTCTGCTACTTCACTACTCCGATATCAAGTTTTTTTTACGGTAAGGGATATTATTTGTTGTACCCGTAAGGGGTGTTATTTCTTTTGTATTCATGAAGAGAACTTATGTTATTCCATTTCTTATTATTCTGTTGGAATAACCTGTATACGCGGGGTACCCTATACTTGGTGACATTCTTCTATTATTCTGTCTTTATTATTCTGTTAGAATATCATGTCTGTGTGTTTTACACCGAACCTGGTTCCGTCATTATTATTCTGTTGGAATATCCTGTCTATGTGTTTTACACCGGACCTGGTTCCGTCTTTATTATTCTGTTGGAATATCCTATCTGTGTGTTTTACACCGGATCTGGTTCCGTCTTTATTATTCTGTTGGAACATCCTGTCGGTGTGAATTTCACCTGACCTGGTTCTGTTATTATTATTCTGTTGAAATAACATGTCTATGCGAAGTACCGCATGCATGGTGATTTCTTTTGTTATTCCATTCTTTATTATACTCAATTGGTTAAAGTTTTGACTTCTATACTCCATGAAATTAGTAGAATATCCTTGATATTTGTGTTTCATCCAGTATCTTTTCATGAAAATATTTTTCTGAGCATTCTTGAATTTTACTCTACACAAAAGTATCATGTTGACAATTTGGACGTTATTGGTTCCTGGACAAATTAATTCTTGAACTTGCTTTATTGAATTCTTATATCATTGTCATCATTCTCATGTTTATATTATGTTGAAAGTTATCTGTGGCATGTAGTGCATAGATAGATTTGGTATGATTATGACCAGGGATTATTTGATGTAATCATGACCGTAATGTTACAAATGATGTGAAAAAAGTCATCATTAGCCCGTAGTGCATTGATAAATAGTTTTTGGTATGATTATGGCTATGGATTCTCTTTAGTCGTAGTGTAAAGATGAATCGTTTTATGGCATGATCAGGACCGTTGATGACAACACGATTATCTTTGGCCGTAGTGCATGGATAATTCGTGGTCGTGATACTAAAGAATATCATTGGCCGTAGTGCAGGGGTGATTCGATGATGTGAATTTTTTTTATTAAACTGAGCCCCAGCGATAAAAGTCATGAAAAACCTTTTAAATCATAAAAGATTGTAGATTTTATTCTCTACTTGACTCTTTTAATAGATTGTTTGATCCGTTGCAGTTAAACTTGATGTCTATTGTATTTTATCAGTTTAACATTGTTGAAGACTAATGATAATTTATTCTGCATTATCTTAGTCATAATATTTCTTACTGGGCTAATTGAGCTCACCCTTTCTTTCACTGTTCTCTTCAGGAAATGAGAATATAGCTGGGATGAGTCGGGGAACAGAGTGATGGTCTTAGATGGTGCATTAGTAGTCCTCACTATTCTATGTAATAGTGTGATAATAATTGTAATGAGGACTCCTTTTGAGTATAGATACTCTCTAGAAGACAATATTTGTATTCAAACTCACAGTTTATGTTCTGTCGTATTGTACACGACAGTTGTATTATTAAGTTATATTTGAATTCTGTACCATGTATCTGGCGACTCAAGATGGGTGATGTATACCTAATTTTGGGAGCGTCACATCAATCGTCGCCATAGATCAAAATATCTATGACGACGGTTCAGGCCAAAAAAATCATCGTCATAAACGATTGTGTACTCAGTACTGTATATATATATATTTTTCCCATTTATTTATTAATACTGGGCGTCACATCAATCGTCGCCATAGATCAGAATATCTATGACGACGGTTCAGGCCAAAAAAATCATCGTCATAAACGATTATGTACTCAGTACTGTATATATATATTTTTCCCATTTATTTATTAATACTGCCCAATTATGTCTCCACTTTGGTTAGATTCCTTGGTCCAAAAATTAATATCTCTATTTGATTTTCTTACACACGCAGACTATTAAATTTGTTTAGACACTATCAATATATTTTTTAGTAGTACTAAATTTCTTAACTCTATAGTTTATAATTAAAAATTATCATTTTACTACTATTGGTACGTTTTTTATAATTTTGATCCTGGCTCTCATTTATTACTCATCACTTTTTATACTATTATTACATTATGATAAGTATGTGATGGATAATCTTGATTCTTGAAAGACATATTTTGTAGGAAGGGTAAAATGTAATATTTTAATTTCGTATATTAATTCATTTGAGAACAATTTGGTGAAAATATCACTTTACTTTTTAAATTATTAATTTTTATAGTATCCTTAATCCTAATTTTTTTTAAAATATATTCTTCAAAAAATATATTTTCATATCTCAACAAAATTTTTGGATTCACCCCACACTAAAAGTACAAATTTTTTTGTCTCCAAAATGATTAGATAAAGTACATAAAGTGAAGGATAAATATATCATTTAGTGGGGTCCATTAGTATAAAAAATAAAAGTATTGGTAACTTTATATAAACTTGTAGGATCACTAAAGATAAATTTGAATTTTTTTAGCTCTCTTTTTTCTACTTTTGTTTTTTATAATATGTTTGTAAATTATACTTTGTCCATTCATTTGGGTACAAAAGAGAATCTAATACTTTCATGTTCCTAAATTAGAGTTACATTTTGATTTTTTAAAGTTAATTTGAGAAATTCTAAAACTCAAAATTAATATAATTTCATTAAAATTTTAAAAATAACAAATATGATAATTAATAATATTTTATAGTTAGTTTACAATTCCGATGATTGCTTGAAGTCGACGAGTTGTTTTGTGGTAGCTGTTATATTTATTATTCTTCCTTCGATTGTAAAGGATGTCGAGGTTTAATAATATTATCACAGCCTTGGTTTTGGGTTCTTTTTTAAAAAAAAATAGTTAATTTATAATTATTATATTTATTTATATTAAAATAAAATAATTTTATATTAATTTTAATTTTAAAATTTTATAAATTAATTCTAAAAAGTCAAAATATATTCTTAATTTTGAAACGGAAGTAATATAATAAGACTAGATATTCATAGGAGTATGTTATTATTACGGTGGTTACATATATTACTTTTGATTACTAATATCCTAATCTATTATTAAAATAAATAATATCACACCAATTATTTGACGTTCTTTTTGTGATCAAAATTTTGACTCAGTAGTACTAATATTTAAGATAAATAGATCGACATGGTAGATAAAATTTTGACTCAGTAATATTATGACATGACAAATTAATGATTCTTAGGGTAGAGAGTTATTGTTAAACCTAGGGGTTTTAAACGGATATAAATGAATTTGGATACAGTAGTATTTGTATCCGTTTATTTGTGGATATTTTTAAATCGTATTTGGGTAATATTCATTTTTTTTCGAATACGAATAATATCTAGGTTTTTTTCGAATACGGATGTGGACGAATACGAATTTTTGAGTTACCATTTATAACCCTAATTATAACTAGAATAAAAAAAATGAGTTTTAAATATAGTTTATTAATGAATCAATGTTAATTTATTTATTTTTAATAAATATTTAAATATAATAATCAATATTCTAAATTACAATTCAAATAAGTTTTCATCATTTTTTAAATCCAAAGTTTCAAAATAAATGCTTTACTTATTAATGTTTAGATGTTCATTTTATGTGTGTAGAGCAATACTGTAGTGTGTATGAATATTTATAATTTATAATTAGATTCAGAAATTTACATTGAATATTTAATTATTTTTTTTCAAATACTTGATTAAAACTTTAATAACATATTTATGGAAACTTTTATTTATAATTTATACTCAATACATATATTACAATTTATATAGTTATAAAAAGTTTATTTTATTTCATTATATTTATGGAGAGTGCGAATTATAATGTATATGTGACAACTGGTGACTAGTTAATCAAACTTGATTCAAAATTTACTTTGGAGTTACTTTAAATATTTGGACTTCTAATTTTTAAATAATTGGGCAAATGAAAGTGATAAATACTCTCCCCACCCAAAAATTCATAAACGTGAATTAATTATTCAACCCCCTTTTAGATTAATTCTAAATTAGTTCGGACTTAACACATTTTAACAATAAAATTATATTGTTCATTGTTCCTGCCTCCCAATATTGTAAGTAAGTTTTGAAAGTAAAAAACTTATAACAATTTAATAACTATAGTTTTGTTCTTTAGCATATAATTTTCCTGGTAAATGATACATTTTAGATATTTTAACTTTATAATAGTAAAAATCTATTAACCTTACTTAAATAAATTTATTTTAGCTTATTAATATTAGAATAAAAGTGTTATTTCCTACTTTTTAGAAGTAAAATGAAATATATTTAAAATAATTTTCTTATGATAGTGAAAAATAATTATTATATACGGAATGCCACTTTAAAAAAATTATTTTGCTTATTATATAATAATTAATATATATATATATATATATATATATATATATATATATATATATATAAGTTATTTGGATACAAATTTTGGATACGGATCCGAATCCGAATATCCGCTGTCTGACATATATATTTACGGTCGGATGTTAAACAAATACGAATACACCTATATTCGTATTCGTATCCGTTTATTTGCGGATACCTTTAAACCGAATACGGATATATTTATTTTTTTTATATGAGTAATATCCGCTTTTTTTCGAATACGGATGCGGACGAATACGAATTTTTCGGTTATCATTTACACCCCTAATTAAACCCCTTATATAAATTAATCCACAAATATTTGATGTAGAACTTGGTAACATTGATCATAGTTCATTAATAAATTTCTAAAATTCAATTATATTGTGAATTTATATTAATTTTTAAATTAACAGTTTTTTAATTAATAGTATTTTTAAAATAATTTATAATATAAAATTATTGCATTGATAACAGTTAAAAAAATTATAGGAGTTGCAATTGTTAAAATTTCTCAAATTGACTAACAAAAAAATTTTCCAACAGGTTTTGAAACAAAAAAAAGTAGTACTCCTTCGGTTTCAAATTATATGATCATTATTGACTTTTAAAAATCAATTTACAAAAATTTTAAACTCAAAATTGAGATGACTCATTAAGAACTATGAAATAATAAAATTTTAAATGAGTAATACTTTTTTTATTGTTTATAATATACATCGTTGTATTGATTAAATTAAAAGAACTTATGTCATTTTTTAGTTTACTAATTTCTTAAATTAACTTAAAAAATTTAATAATAATCAAATAATATAGAGAGAAAGGAGTATAAATTTGTCTACATAAAAACAACATAAAATATTGAAAGAGTATTTACGATTAGTTTGACATTGGATCAATTCATCTTGTCCTCAACTACTCCCTTCATTTTTAAAAGAATGTCGTTTAAGATTTTGGCACATGGATTAAGAAATTATCATTTACCAAGTAAAATTTATTTGAAATTACGTCACTACCCCTTTATGGAAAGTTGAAAACTATTAATACAAGGGAGAGAATTTCTTAGGACAATGAGAGAAAGTAGGGGTAATATAGGAAAGTAAATAATTTATTCTCCTCGAAAGTTGTAAATGTGACGCCCCCAAAATTAGGTATACATCACCCATCTTGGGTCGTCAGATACATGGTACAGAATACAAATACAACTTACTAATACAACTGTCGTGTACAATACGACAAAACATAATTGTGAGTTTGAATACAATTATTGTCTACTAGAGACTATACAAACTCAAAAGGAGTCCTCATTATAATTATTGTCACATTATTTAACAGAATAGTGAGGACTACTAATACTATCATCTGGTCCATCACTCCGTTCCCCGACTCGTCCCAGCTATATTCTCATTTCCTGAAGAGAACAGTGAAAGAAAGGGTGAGCTCAACTAGCCCAGTAAGAAATATTATGACTAATATAATGCAGAATAAATTATCATTAGCCTTCAACAGTGTTAAACTGATAAAATATAACGAACATCAAGTTTAACTGCAGCGGAACAAGCAATCCATTAAAAGAGTCAAGTAGAGAATAAAATCTACTATCTTCTATGATTTAAAAGGTTTTTCAACACTGTTATCGCTGGGACTCAACTTAACAAAATAATCCACATTATCGAATCACCCCTACACTACGGCTAAGGATATTCTTTAGTATCACGACCACAATTATCCATGCACTACGGGCCAAGAATATTTGTGTAGTCATTAATGGTCACGATCATGCCAACCATCAATGCACTACAGTCCAATGAGGACTTTTACCACATCATTTGTAATATTACGGTCAAAATTATACCAAACAATCCCTGGTCATAATCATACCAAGTCCATCTATACACTACAGGCCACAGATGACTTTCAACATTTTATAAACATGAGGATGATGACAATGATATAAGAATTCAATAAAATAAGTTCAAGAATTAATTTATCTAAGAATTAACAACGTCCAAATTATCAACATGATACTGCTTTGTGGAGTAAAATTCAAGAATGCTTAGAATAATATTTTCATGAAAAGATACTGGATGGAACGCAATTATCAAGGATATTTCACTAATTTCATGGAGTATAGAAGTTAAAACTTAACTAACTGAGTATAATAAAGAATGAAATAACAAAAGAAATCACCCGACATGCGATAGACCGCACAGACAGGTTATTCTAATAGAATAATAAATAATGGAACCAGGTCCGGCGTAAACGCATAGACAGGATATTCTGACAGAATAATAAATAATGGAACCAGGTCCGGCGTAAACGCACAGACAGGATATTCCGACAGAATAATAAATAATAGAACTAGGTCCGGTATAAAACACACAGATAGGTTGTTCCAACAGAATAATAACAAGACGGAACTAGGTCCGGTGTAAAACACACAGACAGGATGTTCCAACAGAATAATAATAAAAACGGAACCAGGTCCGGTGTAAAACACACAGATAGGATGTTCTAACAGAATAATAGAAGAATGTCACCAAGTATAGGGTAGACCGCGTATACAGGTTATTCCAACAGAATAATAAGAAATAGAATAACAAAAGTTCTCTTTATGAATAAGAAAGAATAACACCCCTTACCGTTTTAAAGAAGAACTGAAATAAGGAAGTAGTTAAGTAGCAGAATACTTTTCTTCTCTCTCTCTCTATAGTTTCTCTCTATAGTTTCTTTCTCTAGAGTTCAATGAATTCGTAAGAAATAATGAAGGAATGAGCTGCTATTTATAGAAAAATAGAATGCATAGTAACTAATCCATGAACGGTCCAGATTGATTACTTTAATCTGACGGTCCATATTTAAAGAAAAATCTTTTAAATAAAATATAATATATTCTATTTATAGAATAACTTTAATAAAGTATTCTGTTTTATATAAAAAGATGTTTCTGTTTTATTACGTTAATAATACGAATAAAACAAAACTTCATTATCGCTAAATAATTCATATTATTAACTGACAATAATTGAATCAAACTGAGTGACTTCTCACATAAGTATTAATAATCAATACCGTGTGCTACTATGCAACCACACGTGTTACTGTACTTTTACTACCGAGTAGTTCAACAGTATCAATGGTAAAACTTTCGCTGTTATTTTTAATAAAATATTTTTGTCATTTTCTCAATCCGACAACAATTCCGTTGTGGGGTCCACCAATGATTGTGCCGTTGTACGAATATTCCCTGTTAAAACGAATATTCCCCGACCGATCGAATATTATATAACAACTTGCGTACTTTGCAAAATTTATAAATATTATCTACAACTATAACATTATATCAAATTAATTCCATAATATTCAAAAATGATATTTATAAAAAATTCATCTTTATTTATAAAAGTTGGGGTCTTACAACCTCCCCTTCTTATGAAATTTTGCCCTCGAAATTAGGGTACGTACCTGGTATGTCGAAGAGGTAAGGATACCTTGACTTCATTTCAGATTCTAACTCCCAAGTCATTTCCTCAACATCGTGATTTCTCCATAAAACTTTGACTTGAGGTATAACCTTGGAGCGTAGAATATGTTCCTTCTTATCCAAGATTTGAACAGGAACTTCTTCATACGTCAGATCCTCCGCTATTTCGTCCGGTTCTAACTCAATAATGTGGTTCGGGTCTTCCACTTATTTACGTAATATGGATATGTGAAAAACGTTATGAACACGAGACATACTTGGCAGTAAAGAGAGTCTATAAGCCACAGTTCCTACTCGATCGAGGATTAAAAATGGACCGATGAATCGAGGATTGAGCTTTCCTCTCTTTCCAAATCTCGTAACTCCTTTCCATGGAGCAACACGTAAGAACACATGATTTCCTATATCAAATTCCACGTCCTTTCGATGAAGATCAGCATAACTCTTTTGCCGATCTTGTGAGGTTTTTATACGTTGTCGGATCGCTTGAATCTTTTCTGTAGTCATACGTTCTAACTCCGGTCCCAACAATATTACTTCACCCACCTCATCCCAGCATACTGGAGAACGACATTTTCTTCCATACAATGCTTCGAATGGAGCCATGTCAATACTTGCTTGATAACTATTGTTATAGGAAAACTCCACCAATAGTAAGAACTTGTCCTAACTTCTCTTGAAGTCAAGGACACAGAGTCTTAATAAATCTTCTAGAGTTTGAATAGTCCTCTCTGATTGTCCGTCCGTCTGAAGATGATATACCGAACTAAATCGTAAATCCGTGCCCATAGCTTTTTGTAAACTAACCCAAAATCGTGAAGTGAATCTTGGGTCTCGATCAGAAACTATGGATACTGGCATACCATGCAGTCTTAAAATCTCGTTTATGTACATACGAGCAAGACGTTCAAGTGTATAAGTTTCTCGTATCGGTAAGAAATGAGCAGACTTAGTCAATCTATCAACAATGACCCAAATCGCATCTATACCTTGAGAAACCATAGGAAGACCGGTAACGAAATCCATGGTAATGTGCTCCCACTTCTATTCTGGAATTTCAAGTGGTTGCAATGGACCTTTTGGCACTTGATGCTCCGCTTTGACTCGTTGACAAGTTAGACACCTTGAGATAAACAGTGCTATCTCTCGCTTCATATTGCTCCACCAAAATGTATGACGAAGATCATGATACATTTTGGTACTCCCAAGATGGATTGGAAACGGTGTGTCGTGCGCCTCCATCATGATTTCATACTTTAAATCAGGGTTGTTAGGAACACAAAGTCTGGAGTTGACTCGAAGTATTCCTTCTTCATCGATTCTTGCTTCCAGCATAGCACCTTCTTGCACTTTCTTCCTCATACGCATCAGCTCCAGGTCTGTAGCTTGAGCAACTTTAACTTTATCGATTAAAGTTGGTTCTACTCGTATATTCACCATCATCACAAAATGGGCCTTTGTGTTGACAATATCGCACTCGTACTTGCATATGATCTTCTACTCAATGCGTCAGCTACCACGTTCACTTTTTCAGGATGGTATTGAATGGTATGATCATAATCTTTCAACAGTTCAAGCCAACGTCGTTATCGCATGTTGAGTTCCTTTTGAGTGAAGAAATATTTGAGGCTTTTATGATCCGTAAAGATCTCCACCTTCTCCCCATACAAGTAATGCCTCCAAATTTTAAGTGCAAAGACAACAGCTGCCAACTCTAGATCATGAGTAGAATAATTCCTCTCATATTCTTTGAGTTGTCTTGATGCATAGGCTATGACTTTTCTATGTTACATGAGAACGCATCCCAACCCTTTGCTCGAAGCATCACTGTAGATAATAAATCCCTCCGAGCCAGATGGTATTGTTAGAACAGGTGCTGAAATGAGTCTCATCTTGAGTTCTTGAAAACTCTTCTCACGTTCTTCGCTCCAACCGAACTTTGTATCTTTTCGAGTCAGCTGAGTTAATGGAGTAGCGATTCGAGAAAATCCTTCCACGAATCTCCGATAATAACCAGCTAAACCAAGAAACCTACGTACTTCGGTCACTGATTTAGGTTGCTCCCAGCTTTGAATAGCTTCAATCTTTGTCGTGTCAACAGATATTCCACGACTTGATACTACGTGCCCAAGGAATGCTACCTCCTCCAGCCAGAACTCGCATTTCTTCAACTTGGCATAAAGCTTGTATTCACGAAGCTTTTGGAGTACCAGCCTCAAGTGTTGCTCGTGATCTTCACGGCTTTTGGAATAAATAAGGATGTCATCAATAAAGACGACCACAAAGTGATCCAAATATTCTTTGAATACCCGGTTCATCATATCCATGAAGGCAGCAGGAGCATTAGTCAATCCAAAGGACATGACTAGGAATTCATAATGCCCGTATCGAGTTCTGAAAGCCGTCTTTGGACTATCCTCAGTTCTAACCTTCAGGTGATGATATCCAGAACGAAGATCGATCTTTGAAAAGAATTATGCTCCTTGCAATTGGTCAAACATGTCATCAATACGTGGCAATGGGTACCTATTTTTGATGGTGACATGATTCAACTCCCGATAATCAATACAAAGTCGCATACTTCCATCTTTCTTCTTCACGAATAGAACAGGAGCACCCCAATGAGAAGTACTAGGACGAATAAAGCCAATGTCTAACAATTCTTGCAGTTGGATCTTTAACTCCTGAAGTTCAATAGGAGTCATTCGATATGGGACTTTGAAAATGGGTTTTGTACCGGGTTCAAGGTCGATACAAAATTCAATTTAACTCTCTGGGGGTAGGCCAGGAAGTTCTTCAGGGAATACGTCAGGGAATTTATTAACAATAGAAATATCATTCAAAACTGACGTATTTTTGTTTAGATCTGTGACATGAGCTAAGAAAGCTTGACATCTGTTTTTCAATAAACGAATAGCTTTATGGTTTGAGATGACAGCGATTGATTTTAATGGTTTGGTTGCTTGAATTCGCATAATAGGTCGATTAGGAATATGAAAACTAACAACCTTACGAAAACAATCAATTTTTGCATGATGAGTAGTTAACCAATAAATCCCTAGAATCACGTCAAATGCAAGTATTTTTAATGAAATAAGATCGACAGGTAATGTGTGGGTACCAACTTGAACCAAACAAGACTTATAAACCGTGAATGTAATGAAGGTTTCTTCCAATGGAGTTTCAACAGATAAGTCAAAGTCTAATTTCTCCGGAGTCAAATTTAATCGATGAGCGCAAGTAGGAGAAATAAAAGAATGGGTAGAACCGGTATCAAATAAAGTATAGACTTCGTTAGAGTTTATGATAAGCTTACCCGTGATGACCTCATTCGGGTTCCTTGCTTTCTGGGAGGTCACAACAAACGCTCTCCCTTGCACTACTGATTTTGACTTTTCTGGGATGGCCTTTGGTGTCTCCATCCTAGCTGAACTTGTTTTTGGTAAACGACAAAATCGAGCTAAATGACCTTCTCTTCCACAATTATAACATTCTTTAGACGGCATCACGCAGTTTGGACTGATGTGCCCCTCCCCTCCGCATTTGAAACATATGATAGGTGGTCGTTCTCCTTCCTTAACAACGGGTGCTGGTGCTGACGTCTTTCTATCATTGTTGAATCTCCTCTTCTTGAAATAACCATTCTTATTGGTTTGGCCCTGATTACCACCAAAGTGGTTACCATATTTGGCCTGTTGATTCCCTCCACGCTTGTTGTCACTGCTTCGATGACTACTCTCACTGGTATTATCATTTTGCCGACTGCTCTCTTTTGGTTGCGTTGACTCATTATCGCGCTCCACTAACTGAGCCCTATTCACAATATCTAAATACAAACACAGTTTATGAGAAATAAGATATTGACGTATCTCAGGTTTCAAACCTCGTAAAAATATTCGCGTCATTCGCTCTTCATTATCCACCAAGTGGTACGCAAATCGGGACAACTCAGCAAATTTAGCCTCATACTGCGACACGGTTATATTATTCTGCTCTAATTTGATTAACTCCACCTCCTTCATGTGACGAACACTTTCGGGAAAGTATTTGTCATTGAACAGCTCTTGGAACTTCTCCCAAGATATCTTCAGTGCGGCAGGTTGAGTACGCTTAATCGATTCCCACCAGTAATCTGCCTCTCCTCGCAACATAAAGGCAGCAAAGGGAAACTTTTGCTCCTCAGAGCATCCCAAGACATCTAATATCTTGGTGATCTGCTTTATCCATGTTTCCGCTATAAGTGGTTTTGGCTCTCCCTTAAACTCCGGTGGTCCCAGTTCCTTAAACTGTTTAGCGGTGACCGTCCGAGAGTTTTCAGTGTTTCCACCTACATTTTGGACAGGAGCCGCTCTCGCCTGCTGTTGCATGAACTGTATAAAGCTTCTGAATATTTCATCATTCATCATTTGGTCAGTATTATTGTTTGCATGAGGATTGTCGCCTTCCTGATGCACATTATCCCGATTATTGATATGTGGTGAATCAACAGTCGCCTGTGCTCCATTGCTAGTCTCAACATTCTCGGATGCCATTTTCAGATACTGCCACAAAACAAAATTTAATTGATATGTCATATATTATCCTTATATTCTGACTGACCAATTAAATACCATGCAAATAAACTTAGGTAGGTCATACTAGCTAAGGAATTCTCCGTCTCTCCCCTCCTAGTTCTATTCTCACATCTTAGCCAGGGATCATATCTCAAAGCTCTGATACTAACTGTGACACCCCCAAAATTAGGTATACATCACCCATCTTGGGTCGTCAGATACATGGTACAAAATACAAATACAACTTACTAATACAACTGTCGTGTACAATACGACAAAACATAATTGTGAGTTTGAATACAATTATTGTCTACTAGAGACTATACAAACTCAAAAGGAGTCCTCATTACAATTATTGTCACATTATTTAACAGAATAGTGAGGACTACTAATACTATCATCTGGTCCATCACTCCGTTCCCCGACTCGTCTCAGCTATATTCTCATTTTCTGAAGAGAACAGTGAAAGAAAGGGTGAGCTCAACTAGCCCAGTAAGAAATATTATGACTAATATAATGCAGAATAAATTATCATTAGCCTTCAACAGTGTTAAACTGATAAAATATAACGAACATCAAGTTTAACTGCAGCGGAACAAGCAATCCATTAAAAGAGTCAAGTAGAGAATAAAATCTACTATCTTCTATGATTTAAAAGGTTTTTCAACACTGTTATCGCTGGGACTCAACTTAACAAAATAATCCACATCATCGAATCACCCCTACACTACGGCTAAGGATATTCTTTAGTATCACGACCATAATTATCCATGCACTACGGGCCAAGAATATTTGTGTAGTCATTAATGGTCACGATCATGCCAACAACTATCCATCAATGCACTACAGTCCAATGAGGACTTTTACCACATCATTTGTAATATTACGGTTAAAATTATACCGAACAATCCCTTGTCATAATCATACCAAGTCCATCTATACACTACAGGCCACAGATGACTTTTAACATTTTATAAACATGAGGATGATGACAATGATATAAGAATTCAATAAAACAAGTTCAAGAATTAATTTATCCAAGAATTAACAACGTCCAAATTGTCAACATGATACTGCTTTGTGGAGTAAAATTCAAGAATGCTTAGGTTCCCTTTGCCACCTTTATGTTGCGTGAAGAGGCAGATTACTGGTGGGAATCTGTAAAACGTACCCAGCCTGACGCACTCAAGATGTCTTGGGAGAAGTTCCAAGAACTGTTCAATGACAAGTACTTTCCCGAAAGTATTCGTCACATGAAGGAGGTGGAATTTATCAAGTTGGAGCAAAACAACATGACCGTGTCGCAGTACGAAGCCAAGTTTGCCGAATTGTCCCGGTTTGCGTCCCACTTGGTGGATAATGAAGAAAGAATGACGCGGATGTTTTTAAGAGGTTTGAAACCGGAGATACGTCAATATCTTATTTCTCATAAACTGTGTTTATATTCAGATGTTGTGAATAGGGCTCAGTTAGTGGAGCGCGATAACGAGTCAACGCAACCAAAAGAGAGCAGCCGAAAAAATGATAATACTGGTGATAACAGTTATCAAAGCGGTGACAATAAGCATGGAGGGAATCAACATGCCAGAAATGGTAACCACTTCAATGGTAATCATGGTCAAAATAATAAGAATGGTCATTTCAAGAAGAGAAAATTCAACAATGATGGAAAGACGTCAGCACCAGCACCCGTTGTTAAGGAAGGAGAACGACCACCTATCATATGCTTCAAATGCGGAGGGGAGGGACACATCAGTCCAAACTGCGCGATGCCATCCAAAGCATGCTATAATTGTGGAAGAGAAGGTCACTTAGCCCGATTTTGTCGTTCACAGAAGACAAGTTCAGATAGGATGGAGGCACCAAAAGCCGTCCCAGAAAAGTCAAAACCGGTTGTGCAAGGGAGAGCGTTTGTTGTGAACTCCCAGAGAGCAAGGAACCCGAATGAGGTCATCACGGGTAAGCTTATTATAAACTCTAAAGAAGTTTATACTTTATTTGATACCGGTTCAACCCATTCTTTTATTTCTCCTACTTGCGCTCATCGATTAAATTTGATTCCGGAGAAATTAGACTTTGACTTATCTGTGGAAACTCCGTTGGGAGAAACCTTCATTACCTCCACTATTTATAAATCTTGTTCAAATCAACACTTTCACGTTACCTGTCGATCTTATCTCTTTGAAAATACTTGCCTTTGATGTGATTTTTGGAAACGATTGGTTAACTGCTCATCATGCTTTTCGTAAGGTTGTTAGCTTTCATATTCCTAACCAACCTATTATGCGAATTCAAGTAACCAAATCACTAAAGTCAATCATTGTCGTATCAAGCCATAAGTAAAAATTCCCGTTCCTTTCGTTGTTGACTTCCTGGTGTGGAATGCACCGAAGCTAGACTTTCCGTAGGAGACGTTGTAAATGACGATGGTAAGTTGATAGGTATCAATGTGACGTGTTATCCAAGTCTTGGATGAGGGTCACAGTTTTGAACGATATTTCTATTGTTAATAAATTTCTTGACGTATTCTTGAAGACTTTTTAGCCTACCCCAGAGCGTAAAATTGAATTTTGTATTGACCCCAGCACAAAACCCATTTCTTAAACCCTCAAATATTTCTTCAACTAAAACGAACGTATTATGCGCCAAAGACGTTGGCTCGAACTGTTGAAGATTACGATCATACCATTCAATAACATCGTGGAAAAGCGAACGTGGTAGCTGACGCGTTGTGTAGAAGATCGTATACGGTTATAAGTGCGAATATACGAACCCACGTGAAGATAACGAATATACGATTAAAATCGACTTTAATCGATAAGTTAAAGCCGCTCAAGCTACATATTCAGAGCTGATAAATATGAAAAAGAAGGTTCAAGAGGGCGTTATTCTAGAAGCAAGAATCGACGAAGAGAGGAAATCTCAACTCTCGATTTAATTGGCCCATTTGAAATCCTCGATGAAGTAGGAACTGTGGCCTATAGACTCATTTTACCGCCAAGTATGTTGCGTGTTCAAAATATTTTTTTACGTATCGATGTTACGTAAATATGTGGACGACCCGAACCACATTATTAATTTAGAACCGGACGAGATAGCGAAAGATTTAACATATGAGGAGATACGTGTTAACATCTTGGATAAGAAGGATCATATTCGATGCTTAAAGGTTATACCTCAAGAGTTAGAATTTGAAGTGAAGTCAAGGTATCCTCACATGTTCGGCATACCAAGTACGTACGTAAATTTCGAGGGCGAAATTCCATAAGGAGGGGAGATTGTGAGACCCCAGATTTTATGAATAAATATTTAATTTTTCTTGAAATAAATTTTTTATATTATGGTGTGGATTTGATATAATAGTTATATAAATTTTTCAAAGTAAGCAAGTTGTTATAAAATATTCGTTTGGTCGGGGAATATTCTTTTTGTCGGGGAATATTCGTACGACGGCACAATCATTGGTGGACCCCACAACGGAATTATTGTCGGATTGAGAAAACGACAAAATTATCTTTCTATAAAAATAACGGCTGAGGTGTTACTGTTAAAACCGTTAAAACTGTTGAACTACTCGGTAGTAAAAGTACAGTAATACGCGTGGTTGCATAGTAGCACACGGTATTGATTATTGATGCTTACGTGAGAAGTCACTCAGCTATACTCAATTATTGCTACAGTAATTGCTGCATCATATCTCTTAAATTATTGTCATAATATGTTATATTATTGAGACGTTGTGGTAAGTTTGGTTATTTTATGGGGGGCCATATGTCATCATCTAAGAGTCTCTTCGTCAATAGTAATTACCGTCGTCAATAGTAATTACCGTCGTCAATAGTAATTACCGTCGTCAATAGTAATTACCGTCGTCAATAGTAATTACCGTCGTCAATAGTAATTACCGTCGTCAATAGTAATTACCGTCGTCAATAGTAATTACCGTCGTCAATAGTATTTACCTTGGTCAATAGTAATTACCTTCTTCAATAGTATTTACCTTGGTCAATAGTATTTACCTTGGTCAATAGTAATTACCTTCGTCAATAGTATTTACCTTGGTCAATAGTAATTACTTTCGTCAATAGTAGTTGTCCCTTCAATATTACCAAGAGTCATTTGACCCTTCGTTAAGACCAAGAGTCATTTGACCCTTCGTTAAGACCAAGAGCCACCCTCAGTTTTTCTATAAATAGAGGCCTAGGGCTTCATTATTTTTCACGAATTCATTCAAGCTATAGAGAGAGAAAGTATAGAGAGAATAAGAGAGAGAGAGACTAAAAGTATTCTGCTACATCACTTTTCCAATATCCAGTTCTTTTAAGGTAAGGGATATTATTCTTTTGTATTCAAGAAGAGAACTTCTGTTATTCCATTTCTTTATTATTCTGTTGGAATAACCTGTATATGCGGAATACCCTATACTTGGTGACATTCTTCTATTATTCTGTCTTTGTTATTCTGTTGGAACATCCTGTCTGTGTGTTTTACACCGGACCTGGTTCCGTTTATTATTCTGTTGGAACATCCTGTCTGTGTGTTTTACACCGGACCTGGTTCCGTTTTATTATTATTCTGTTGGAATATCCTGTCTGTGTGTTTTACACCGGACCTGGTTCCATTATTTATTATTCTGTCGGAATATCCTGTCTGTGCGTTTACGCCGGACCTGGTTCCATTATTTATTATTCTATTGGAATAACCTGTCTGTGCGGTCTATCGCATGCATGGTGATTTCTTTTGTTATTCCATTCTTTATTGTACTCAGTTGGTTAAGTTTTGACTTCTATACTCCATGAAATTTGTGGAATATCCTTGATAGTTGCGTTTCATCCAGTATCTTTTCAAGAAAATATTCTTCTAAGTATTCTTGAATTTTACTCCACAATGCAGTATCATGTTGACAATTTGGACGTTGTTAATTCCTGGATAAATTAATTCTTGAACTTGTTTTATTGAATTCTTATATCATTGTCATCATCCTCATGTTTATAAAATGTTGAAAGTCATCTGTGGCATGTAGTGCATAGATGGACTTGGTATGATTATGACCAGGGATTATTCGGTATAATCATGACCGTAATGTTACAAATGATGTGGTAAAAGTCCTCATTGGCCCGTAGTGCATTGATGGACAGATGTTGGCATGATCATGACCATTAATGAATATACGAATATCCTTGGCCGTAGTGCAGGGGTGATTCGATGATGTGGATTATTTTATTAAGCTGAGTCTCAGCGATCACAGTGTTGAAAAATCTTTTAAATCATAAAAGATAGTAGAGTTTATTTTCTACTTGACTCTTTTAATGGATTGCTTGTTCCGCTACAGTTAAACTTGATGTCTATTATATTTTATCAGTTTAACATTGTTGAAGGCTAACGATAATTTATTCTGCATTATCTTAGTCATAATATTTCTTACTGGGCTAGTTGAGCTCACCCTTTCTTTCACTGTTCTCTTCAGGAAATGAGAACGTAGCTGGGGCAAGTCGGGGAATGGAGTGATGGTCCGAATGATAGTATTAGTTAGTAGTCCTCACTATTCTATGTAATGGTGTGTTAATAAATGTAATGAGGACTCCTTTTGAGTATGAATACTCTCTAGAAGATAATATTGTATTCAAACTCACAGTTTATGTTTTGTCGTATTATACACGACAGTTGTATTAGTAAGTTGTATTCGTATTCTGTACTTTGTATCTGACGACCCAAGATGGGTGATGTATACCTAATTTTGGGGGCGTCACAGTTGGTATCAGAGCTTAGGGATATGATCCCTGGCTAGGATGTGAGAGTAGAACTAGGAGGGGAGAGACGGGGAATTCCTTCGCTAGTATGACCTACCTAAGTTTATTTGGTATTTAATTGGTCGGTCAAAGTATATGGATAATATGTTATATGTTAATTAACCCTTGTTTTGTTGCAGTATTTACAAATGGCATCCGAAAATGTTGTGATAAACAATGAAGCACATGAGACTATTGAATCACCAATGATCAATGCTCAGGGTAATGTGCAACCAGAGGACAATAATCCTCATAAAAATAATAACACCGATGAAATGGTGAATGATGGGATGGTCAGAGACTTTATGCAATTCATGCAACAACAAAATAACTCTCGGACGGTCACCGCTAAGCAGTTCAAGGAGCAATTCATGCAACAACGGGCGAGAGCGGCTCCTATCCAAAATGAAGGAGGAAACAATGACAACTCACGGTTGGTCACCGCTAAGCAATTCAAGGAGCTAGGACCACCGGAGTTTTTGGGAAAGCCAGAACCACTTAAGGCGGAGACGTGGTTAAAGCAGATCACCAAGATATTAGATGTCTTGGGATGCTCCGAGGAGCAAAAGGTTCCCTTTGCCACCTTTATGTTGCGTGAAGAGGCAGATTACTGGTGGGAATCTGTAAAACGTACCCAGCCTGACGCACTCAAGATGTCTTGGGAGAAGTTCCAAGAACTGTTCAATGACAAGTACTTTCCCGAAAGTATTCGTCACATGAAGGAGGTGGAATTTATCAAGTTGGAGCAAAACAACATGACCGTGTCGCAGTACGAAGCCAAGTTTGCCGAATTGTCCCGGTTTGCGTCCCACTTGGTGGATAATGAAGAAAGAATGACGCGGATGTTTTTAAGAGGTTTGAAACCGGAGATACGTCAATATCTTATTTCTCATAAACTGTGTTTATATTCAGATGTTGTGAATAGGGCTCAGTTAGTGGAGCGCGATAACGAGTCAACGCAACCAAAAGAGAGCAGCCGAAAAAATGATAATACTGGTGATAACAGTTATCAAAGCGGTGACAATAAGCATGGAGGGAATCAACATGCCAGAAATGGTAACCACTTCAATGGTAATCATGGTCAAAATAATAAGAATGGTCATTTCAAGAAGAGAAAATTCAACAATGATGGAAAGACGTCAGCACCAGCACCCGTTGTTAAGGAAGGAGAACGACCACCTATCATATGCTTCAAATGCGGAGGGGAGGGACACATCAGTCCAAACTGCGCGATGCCATCCAAAGCATGCTATAATTGTGGAAGAGAAGGTCACTTAGCCCGATTTTGTCGTTCACAGAAGACAAGTTCAGATAGGATGGAGGCACCAAAAGCCGTCCCAGAAAAGTCAAAACCGGTTGTGCAAGGGAGAGCGTTTGTTGTGAACTCCCAGAGAGCAAGGAACCCGAATGAGGTCATCACGGGTAAGCTTATTATAAACTCTAAAGAAGTTTATACTTTATTTGATACCGGTTCAACCCATTCTTTTATTTCTCCTACTTGCGCTCATCGATTAAATTTGATTCCGGAGAAATTAGACTTTGACTTATCTGTGGAAACTCCGTTGGGAGAAACCTTCATTACCTCCACTATTTATAAATCTTGTTCAAATCAACACTTTCACGTTACCTGTCGATCTTATCTCTTTGAAAATACTTGCCTTTGATGTGATTTTTGGAAACGATTGGTTAACTGCTCATCATGCTTTTCGTAAGGTTGTTAGCTTTCATATTCCTAACCAACCTATTATGCGAATTCAAGTAACCAAATCACTAAAGTCAATCATTGTCGTATCAAGCCATAAGTAAAAATTCCCGTTCCTTTCGTTGTTGACTTCCTGGTGTGGAATGCACCGAAGCTAGACTTTCCGTAGGAGACGTTGTAAATGACGATGGTAAGTTGATAGGTATCAATGTGACGTGTTATCCAAGTCTTGGATGAGGGTCACAGTTTTGAACGATATTTCTATTGTTAATAAATTTCTTGACGTATTCTTGAAGACTTTTTAGCCTACCCCAGAGCGTAAAATTGAATTTTGTATTGACCCCAGCACAAAACCCATTTCTTAAACCCTCAAATATTTCTTCAACTAAAACGAACGTATTATGCGCCAAAGACGTTGGCTCGAACTGTTGAAGATTACGATCATACCATTCAATAACATCGTGGAAAAGCGAACGTGGTAGCTGACGCGTTGTGTAGAAGATCGTATACGGTTATAAGTGCGAATATACGAACCCACGTGAAGATAACGAATATACGATTAAAATCGACTTTAATCGATAAGTTAAAGCCGCTCAAGCTACATATTCAGAGCTGATAAATATGAAAAAGAAGGTTCAAGAGGGCGTTATTCTAGAAGCAAGAATCGACGAAGAGAGGAAATCTCAACTCTCGATTTAATTGGCCCATTTGAAATCCTCGATGAAGTAGGAACTGTGGCCTATAGACTCATTTTACCGCCAAGTATGTTGCGTGTTCAAAATATTTTTTTACGTATCGATGTTACGTAAATATGTGGACGACCCGAACCACATTATTAATTTAGAACCGGACGAGATAGCGAAAGATTTAACATATGAGGAGATACGTGTTAACATCTTGGATAAGAAGGATCATATTCGATGCTTAAAGGTTATACCTCAAGAGTTAGAATTTGAAGTGAAGTCAAGGTATCCTCACATGTTCGGCATACCAAGTACGTACGTAAATTTCGAGGGCGAAATTCCATAAGGAGGGGAGATTGTGAGACCCCAGATTTTATGAATAAATATTTAATTTTTCTTGAAATAAATTTTTTATATTATGGTGTGGATTTGATATAATAGTTATATAAATTTTTCAAAGTAAGCAAGTTGTTATAAAATATTCGTTTGGTCGGGGAATATTCTTTTTGTCGGGGAATATTCGTACGACGGCACAATCATTGGTGGACCCCACAACGGAATTATTGTCGGATTGAGAAAACGACAAAATTATCTTTCTATAAAAATAACGGCTGAGGTGTTACTGTTAAAACCGTTAAAACTGTTGAACTACTCGGTAGTAAAAGTACAGTAATACGCGTGGTTGCATAGTAGCACACGGTATTGATTATTGATGCTTACGTGAGAAGTCACTCAGCTATACTCAATTATTGCTACAGTAATTGCTGCATCATATCTCTTAAATTATTGTCATAATATGTTATATTATTGAGACGTTGTGGTAAGTTTGGTTATTTTATGGGGGGCCATATGTCATCATCTAAGAGTCTCTTCGTCAATAGTAATTACCGTCGTCAATAGTAATTACCGTCGTCAATAGTAATTACCGTCGTCAATAGTAATTACCGTCGTCAATAGTAATTACCGTCGTCAATAGTAATTACCGTCGTCAATAGTAATTACCGTCGTCAATAGTAATTACCGTCGTCAATAGTATTTACCTTGGTCAATAGTAATTACCTTCTTCAATAGTATTTACCTTGGTCAATAGTATTTACCTTGGTCAATAGTAATTACCTTCGTCAATAGTATTTACCTTGGTCAATAGTAATTACTTTCGTCAATAGTAGTTGTCCCTTCAATATTACCAAGAGTCATTTGACCCTTCGTTAAGACCAAGAGTCATTTGACCCTTCGTTAAGACCAAGAGCCACCCTCAGTTTTTCTATAAATAGAGGCCTAGGGCTTCATTATTTTTCACGAATTCATTCAAGCTATAGAGAGAGAAAGTATAGAGAGAATAAGAGAGAGAGAGACTAAAAGTATTCTGCTACATCACTTTTCCAATATCCAGTTCTTTTAAGGTAAGGGATATTATTCTTTTGTATTCAAGAAGAGAACTTCTGTTATTCCATTTCTTTATTATTCTGTTGGAATAACCTGTATATGCGGAATACCCTATACTTGGTGACATTCTTCTATTATTCTGTCTTTGTTATTCTGTTGGAACATCCTGTCTGTGTGTTTTACACCGGACCTGGTTCCGTTTATTATTCTGTTGGAACATCCTGTCTGTGTGTTTTACACCGGACCTGGTTCCGTTTTATTATTATTCTGTTGGAATATCCTGTCTGTGTGTTTTACACCGGACCTGGTTCCATTATTTATTATTCTGTCGGAATATCCTGTCTGTGCGTTTACGCCGGACCTGGTTCCATTATTTATTATTCTATTGGAATAACCTGTCTGTGCGGTCTATCGCATGCATGGTGATTTCTTTTGTTATTCCATTCTTTATTGTACTCAGTTGGTTAAGTTTTGACTTCTATACTCCATGAAATTTGTGGAATATCCTTGATAGTTGCGTTTCATCCAGTATCTTTTCAAGAAAATATTCTTCTAAGTATTCTTGAATTTTACTCCACAATGCAGTATCATGTTGACAATTTGGACGTTGTTAATTCCTGGATAAATTAATTCTTGAACTTGTTTTATTGAATTCTTATATCATTGTCATCATCCTCATGTTTATAAAATGTTGAAAGTCATCTGTGGCATGTAGTGCATAGATGGACTTGGTATGATTATGACCAGGGATTATTCGGTATAATCATGACCGTAATGTTACAAATGATGTGGTAAAAGTCCTCATTGGCCCGTAGTGCATTGATGGACAGATGTTGGCATGATCATGACCATTAATGAATATACGAATATCCTTGGCCGTAGTGCAGGGGTGATTCGATGATGTGGATTATTTTATTAAGCTGAGTCTCAGCGATCACAGTGTTGAAAAATCTTTTAAATCATAAAAGATAGTAGAGTTTATTTTCTACTTGACTCTTTTAATGGATTGCTTGTTCCGCTACAGTTAAACTTGATGTCTATTATATTTTATCAGTTTAACATTGTTGAAGGCTAACGATAATTTATTCTGCATTATCTTAGTCATAATATTTCTTACTGGGCTAGTTGAGCTCACCCTTTCTTTCACTGTTCTCTTCAGGAAATGAGAACGTAGCTGGGGCAAGTCGGGGAATGGAGTGATGGTCCGAATGATAGTATTAGTTAGTAGTCCTCACTATTCTATGTAATGGTGTGTTAATAAATGTAATGAGGACTCCTTTTGAGTATGAATACTCTCTAGAAGATAATATTGTATTCAAACTCACAGTTTATGTTTTGTCGTATTATACACGACAGTTGTATTAGTAAGTTGTATTCGTATTCTGTACTTTGTATCTGACGACCCAAGATGGGTGATGTATACCTAATTTTGGGGGCGTCACAATGGGACCAGGTCCGGCGTAAACGCACAGACAGGATATTCCGACAGAATAATAAATAATAGAACTAGGTCCGGTGTAAAACACACAGACAGGATGTTCTAACAGAATAATAACAAGACGAAACCAGGTCCGGTGTAAAACACACAGACAGGATGTTCCAACAGAATAATAATAAAAACGGAATCAGGTCCGGTGTAAAACACACAAACAAGATGTTCCAACAGAATAATAATAAAAACGGAACCAGGTCCGGTGTAAAACACACAGATAGGATGTTCCAACAGAATAATAGCAGAATGTCACCAAGTATAGGGTAGACCGCGTATACAGGTTATTCCAACAGGATAATAAGAAATGGAATAACAAAAGTTCTCTTCATGAATAAGAAAGAATAACACCCCTTACCGTTTTAAAGAAGAACTGAAATAAGGAAGTAGTTAAGTAGCAGAATACTTTTCTTCTCTCTATCTATAGTTTCTCTCTATAGTTTCTCTCTTTAGAGTTCAGTGAATTCGTAAGAAATAATGAAGGAATGAGCTGCTATTTATAGAAAAATGGAATGCATAGTAACTAATCCATGAACGGTCCAGATTGATTACTTTAATCTGACGGTCCATATTTAAAGAAAAATCTTTTAAATAAAATATAATATATTCTATTTATAGAATAACTTTAATAAAGTATTCTGTTTTATATAAATAGATGTTTCTGTTTTATTACGTTAATAATACGAATAAAACAAAACTTCATTATCGCTAAATAATTCATATTATTAACTGACAATAATTGAATCAAACTGAGTGACTTCTCACATAAGCATTAATAATCAATACCGTGTGCTACTATGCAACCACACGTGTCACTGTACTTTTACTACCGAGTAGTTCAACAGTATCAATGGTAAAACTTTCGTCGTTATTTTTAATAAAATATTTTTGTCGTTTTCTCAATCCGACAATAATTCCGTTGTGGGGTCCACCAATAATTGTGTCGTTATACGAATATTCCCTGTTAAAACGAATATTCTCCGACCAATCGAATATTATATAACAACTTGCGTACTTTACAAAATTTATAAATATTACCCACAACTATAACATTATATCAAATTAACTCCATAATATTTAAAAATGATATTTATAAAAAATTCATCTTTATTTATAAAAGTTGGGGTCTTACAGTAAACGACAAATTTTTTGGAATAAATTTTTTCTTCTAAAGCGACAATCTTTTAGGAACGGAGGGAGTATAATATAAACTAGTCGTTGGGACACACGCGTTGCGTGTGCAGTAATGGGAAAAAAGATAGAAACAGTTAAAAAAGATACTCCTCCCAACATGAGTAACGTGATGGACTAATTCGGATTCGGTTACTAAGAAGTTAATTTTATAGTAAGTTTGTCAATTAAAAAATACAGTGCTAACACACGAAGAGGGAGATCACCTTCTAGCCTGCGTGTCGATACTTTATTAGTCAATTGACCAAAATTAACTGCATGCTAACCACTTTTGACTAATTATATTCAAAAATGACTTATAAGTTAAAATATAAATTGACTTACAAATAAAAACGTTCAACATCAATTTAATTTATAAGTTAAAAATTAAATTAAATTAAGTTATAAATGTGTTCGGCTCATAATGACTTATAAATTAAAATAAATATAAAAATTATTAAAAATGATATAAATAAAAAGAGAAGAGGGGATGAAGGGACTAAAGAATAAAGATAACTCTGAATAATGAGAGAAGTTCAAAATTTTTCAAAAATATTTATTTACTGTCTCTCTAATTTAACCACTTTGTTTTCCTTTTTTTTATTTTACCATAGAGGTGTTGCAGAGTTTCACCAAAATAACTGTTCACCTCCTCCTCTCCCATTATATAATACTACTAGTTCTCCAAGCACACACCATGAGTGTTCAATTAAATGGAGGAGAAAAATTAGGGGTCGATAAGAAAATGGGGAGAGGATACTTATTTTTTTTCAGAGAAGTTAAAATGTGGGCCTGAAGAAGGCAGTTTTTTTGTCCTTTCCCTTTATTTTTATCCGATCAAAATACAAATACATAAAATTTAAATATATTCGGGTCTAATTTTTATGTCTATATAGAGTTTTTGTTATTTTATACATGAGAAATGATCCATAGAATACGTTAGCCAGAGGGACTGTTTCAACTAACGCTCATCACGGCTGAGATGAGGGCCCAGCCGCTACTCCCTCTAGCGGCCACCCAAATTTTTTTTGTTGGCCACTACTCCCTCTAGCGGTCAACAAAAAAAATTTGGCTTAATTACTAATTATCCTGATTTTCCTCATACATACTACTTATTAATAAGTAAAATAAAATAATAAAAAATTATAAGAATAATTAGTAATTATCTGTAAGACCCCAACTTTTTATAAATGAAATTTAATTTTTTCTCTTTATTATTTTAGAAATAGTAAGGGTTGATTTGATTAATGTGGTAAGTTATAGGTAAAATGCGCAAATATCTTAAATAAGCAAGTGGTTATAAAATATTTATTTTTGTCGGTGAATATTCGTTTGGTCGTGAAATATTCTTGCTGTCGGGGAATATTCGTACGACGGCGCAGCCTTATGTGGGCCCCATAACGGAAAGCGATTGGATGAAGGAAACGACAAGTACAAGTTTTTTATAAATAACGGCGTAGTTGTTACCGTTAACACTGTTAGAATATCTGGTGGTTAAAACACAGTAATACGCGATGTTGCACAGTAGCACACGGTATTGCACCAATTATTGATTCTTACGTAAGAAGGCACTACTCAATAATTATTACAGTAATTACTGTTTAATATTTTATTTTATTGACTCAATAATTGCTGCGTTGATATTTTATATTATTGTTGTTTCAATAATTGTCACTACACAATATTTTTCATTATTAAATCAATAATTTATATTATTTTAAAAATATTATTAAATAATATTATTGACAATGTCTAGAAAGTTCTATCTAAGGAGATGTTTGGTCACCTAATTGCGCGTCAGTAAAGAGAAACCCTTATTAAAAAACCCCATCTTTCCTGGGAACGGCCTGGTTGTCAGTATTGTGATTCTGTAATATTATTTATGAATAATTAATTATTGATTTATATGATAAGAAAAATATTTACTTACGTGGATATAAATGGAGGAATTTTTAAAAAAATGACAACTGTTGAAAATTGATATTTTATCTTTTCTGATAAAATAATTCATTTAATATATTATTATATTATAATAATATAATAATGGTGATATTTTTACAATGAATGTGTGATATATGAATAAATAAGGAGGAAGAGTATTTTTGTTACAAAAAATATTTAACACATGTTTTGTGTGTTGATGGACCCAATTTTTGACTGAAATTTGATTATAGCCTGTAAAATCGTCCGTATGTGGATTTCGGTCAATTTTTGTTTGGAATTTGAAAAAACTTAAACTTACAAAGTTGTAGATAATTGAATTTCCTATGGAATGAACATAAGATTCGAATTTTTCTGAGAAAAGGGCTATTTATTATGAATTAATGAAGTTCCGGAATAATTAATTTTTTGAGTTTTAAATGATTTTAATAAGAAAAACGTTTTTGTGACTTTTGGTGAGGTGTGTGGCTGATGTTGGACCAAAGATGTGTGCGTAGGAAATTTAAAAAAATATATTAATATTTTATTAAATTTTCTACTTTGGTGTTCTAAGCATTTTTCCTATAAATAGGGTGCTTAGGTTAGAATTAAAAATCACATCAGAAACTAAAGTTTTCTTTCTCTATATTATCTAGTGTATTCTTGTGAGTATTTTGATACTTTGAGTGTTGCTATAAGGTGCAAGTTTTTTCAGCACTATATCCAGTATTCCAGTCAGAAGTACTGTCTTTTTGAGGTAAGTGATGTTATTTTTTTAAAAATAATATTATTTCTTTCAATATCATTATGCTGGAATATTGGTTAGATTTTTCTTGTAAAATTCTTATCTTTTTTGTGTCGGGATTACTATTCACGTATACGGCACTATTCACAAATACGACACTATTCACAGAAAAATAAAATTTTCTCTTCTTTATCCCAGATGTCTATTTTTGTTACTAGTTTTGATTGTATCCATGTTTTGATCTTTATTTTTGAATTTGACTCCACTATGGTATATTATGGGTTGTTTTTGAACATGGATGAACCGAAGTACGAATCCCTAATATTTATTCTTTTGTCTCACTGGATTCGTTTTCTTTAAAATATTTTTCATCATCCTCAGTCCTAAATGATGATATTACTGAATATCTTTGGCCTGTAGTACAAAGATGAATGATTAACTGATGAATATCCTTGGCCCGTAGTGCAAAGATGAACAGGTGTTTAGATGAACATGACCAACTGGTGATACAAATGAATATCTTTGGCCTATAGTGCAAAGATGAATATTTGATTCAAGATGTATATTGATGGATGTTACAGGGATAAAATATTAATGATGGACTTTTAAATCTTAGAAAATAGTAGAATTGATTCTCTACTTAACTTTTCTAATGAATTGTTATTTCTGTTGCGAATATTGATCTAAAAATTGTTGTCTATTATATTCTATCAGATTTTTTCCTTTTGAGGACTAACGATAATTTGTTTTATATTATCCTAGTCATAATGTTCTTTACTGGGCTAGTTGAGCTCACCCTTTTCTTTTTTGTTTTATTTTTCTTCTCAAGAGGCGAAAATGTAACGAGTACTAGTTGGGGTATGGAATGATGGTTCTAGAAAGTTGTCTTAATAGTCCTCACTATTTTTGTAAAATACCATATCAATAATTGTAATGAGGACTTATTTGAGTGTTGATATTGTCTAGAAGGCAATATTTGTATTTAAACTCACAGTTTATGTGTTGTCGTATTTTGCACGACAATTGTTTTAATAAAGTTGTAGTCGTTTCTGTACCATATTTTGGCGACTTAGAATGGGTGATGTATATCTATTTTGGGGCGTCACAGTTGGTATCAGAGCTTAGGGATATGATCTCTGGCGGAGATCGGGGAATAGAACTAGGAGGGGAGAGACGAGTAAATTCTTCGCTAGTGTGTCCTGCCTAAGCCTATTTATTGATTGGTCAGAATATAGGGATATTATGTGATATGCTAATTTCTTTAATTAACCCTTGTTTTATGACAGTATTTGAGGATGGCAACTGAGAATGTTAACAATGGAGTAAGTGAGACCGTGGAGACACCTTTAATCACCAATCAGGAGAACGTGCAACGGGACGACAATGTTCCTCCTGTAAACAACACCACTAATCAGACGATGAACGATGGGACGTTTAGAAGCTTTTTGCAGTTCATGCAAAATCAGACGAGGGAGTCTCGTGTACAAAATATGGGTGGAAATGATAACAACGCGCGGTTTGTCACAGCCAAGCAGTTCAAAGAGTTGGGACCACCATAATTCTGGGGAAAGCCGAACCGGATTAAGGCGGAAACGTGGGTCAAGCAAATTACCAAGATATTCGATATCTTGGGATGCTTGGAGGAACAGAAGGTTCCATTCACCACCTTTATGTTCCGTGGTGAGACAGATTACTGGTGGGAATCTGTGAAGCATACCCAGCCTGTCGCACTCAACATATCTTGGGAAACGTTTCAAAAACTGTTCAATGATAAATACTTTTCAGAAAGTATTCGTCATATGAAGAAGGTAGAGTTTATTAGACTGGAACAGAACAACATGACGGTGTCCCAGTATGAGGCGAAGTTCGCAGAGTTATCCAGATTTGCACCTCATTTGGTAGAGAATGAGGAACGAATGATACGATGTTTCTAAGAGGTCTAAAATCCGAAATTCGGCAATATCTTATCTCTCATAAATTTTTTTTATATTCAGATGTTGTAAACAGGGCTCAATTATTAGAGCGAGATAATGAGTATGTTCAACCGAGGGATCACAACCAGGGTCATACCGGTGACAGCAGTCATCGGAGCAATGATAACCAACGGGAAGGAAAAAATACAGACAAAAGCGGTAACCACTCTGGTGGTAATCGTGGTCATGATAATAGGAGAGGCGAGTCAAGTGGAAGTTTAAAAAAGAGGAGATTCAACAATGACAATGTGAAGACGTCAGCACCAGCATCAACTGTTTCTAAGGGAGGAGAACGACCACCGGTCGTATGCTATAAATATGGAAAAGAGGGACACATCAACCCAAACTGCCCACAACAGTTTAAGGTATGTTATAATTGTGGAAAGGAAGGACATATCGCTCAAGATTGTACTGTAGTGAAACCAAGTTCAGCGGGGATGGTGACTCAAAAGGCTGTCCCAGACAAGGCAAAGTCAGCGATTCCTGGAAGAGCGTTTATCGTGACTGGCCAAAATGCGAGGAACCCGAACGAGGTGATCATGGGTAAGCTAATCATAAATTCTTGCGAAGTTTATACCTTACTAGATACAAGTTCTACCCATTCATTTATCTCTCCTGCTTGTGCTCAACGTTTAAACTTGATTCCGGAGAAATTAGACTTTGACTTATCTGTGGAGACTCCGTTAGGAGAAACTTTCATTACATCCACTGTTTATAAATCTTGTTTGATCCAAGTTGGCATCATCACATTACCTGTTGATCTTATCTCTTTAAAGATACTTGCTTTTGATGTGATTTTAGGGATTGATTGGTTAACTACTCATCATGCCAAAATTGATTGTTTTCGTAAGGTTGTTAGTTTTCATATTCCTAACCAACCTGTTATTTGAATTCAAGCAACTAAACCACTGAAATCAATCACTGTCATATCAAGCCATAAAGCCATTCGTTTATTAAAAAATGGATGTCAAGCTTTCTTAGCCCATATTATTGATTTGAATAAAGACACGTCAGATTTGAATAATATTCCTGTTGTTAGTGACTTTCCTGACGTATTTCTAGAAGAACTTCCCGGTCTATCCCCAGAACGTGAAGTTAAATTCTTTATTGACCTTGAACCTGGTACAAAACCCATTTCTAAAACCCCATATCGAATGGCTCCTATTGAACTTCAGGAGTTAAAGGTCCAACTACAGGAGCTGTTGGACATCGGTTTCATTCGTCCTAGTACATCTCTTTGGGATGCTCCTATTTTATTCGTAAAGAAGAAAGACGGGAGTATGCGACTTTGTATCGACTATCGGGAATTGAACCATGTCACCATCAAGAATAGGTATCCGCTACCTCGTATTGATGACCTGTTTGACCAGTTGCAAGGAGCACAATTCTTTTTAAAGATCGATCTTCGTTCTAGATATCATCAACTGAAGATTAAAACTGAGGATATTTCGAAGACTACTTTTAGAACTTGGTATGGGCATTATGAATTCTTAGTCATGTCTTTTGGATTGACTAATGCTCATGCGACTTTCATGGATATGATGAATCGTGTATTCAAGGAATATTTGGATCAGTTCGTAGTTGCCTTTATTGATGACATCCTTATCTATTCCAAATGCCGTGAAGATCATGAGCACCATTTGAAGCTAGTACTTCAAAGGCTTCTCGATAACAAGCTATATGCCAAGCTGAAAAAATGCGAGTTCTGGCTTGAGAAAGTAGCATTCCTTGGGCACGTGAGGTTAAAACATGGAGTATCTGTTGACCCGGCGAAGATTAAAGCAATACAAAGTTGGGAGCAACCGAAGTCGGTGACCAAAGTACGTAGCTTTCGGGGTTTAGCTGGTTATTATTGGAGATTCGTGGAAGGATTTTCTCGAATCGCTACTCCGTTAACTCAACTAACTCGAAAAGATACAAAATTCGTATGGAGAGAGGAATGCGAGAAGAGTTTTCAAGAGTTTAAGAGGAGACTCATTTCGACACCTGTTGTTGGTCGATTTCGCAATCAATGAATACGTGCAAATATACACGGTCAACAAGTAATAAAGTGAAAGTAGAGTATCATTCCCACGAGAAATTATTTAATAAAAATCAGCAAATACTAATTCTTAACCAAACTAATTTTATTTAAACAATCTCAAATCGTGATTTTTCTAATTAAGAAAACTAAATTAACTAATTAAACTGAATTGTTTTATAACTGAATTCAGATAAATAAAGATTAAGACTTCAATATCCCCAATTATGAACTATAAATTAATTATCCAATTATTATGCCTACTGAATTGTTAACATGAGTTCACAAATGCCAAAAGTCCTTTTCCAAGTGATCAATTGACTTTTATTTAATCCAGATTAATCTTGCTATATTCCTATACAAAATAATTGAATTAAACTCATTCAATTCCAATTCCTTATGTGTTACATGCGATGAACAGATATTTTCATTCAATTCACAAACCTAATTATTCACTGTGCAAATAATTAAGTCACATGTTATCATGCTCAGTTCTAACCCTAAAATTCCTCTTCCAATTCCTTCTAGATTAAGAAGGTAATTATTGGCCAAATAATTAATCAATAAATACAAGGCAAGATAAACAATTCACTTTGACATAAATAATTAGAATAAATCAAATAACTAATTTATAGACATAAAAGGTTCAATTGAAATCTTAATAAAAGAGTTAGTTCATAATTAATTAATTGAAACCAAGAATCCACAACTGAATAAACATTAAAAGATAAAAGTATGATAAGAGAAGAGAATAGAATCTGTTGTCAGCAAATCTGATGCTCCCCTCTTGCTCCTTGACTTCAATGATCTCCAAGTTGCTTCAATATCCAAAACTAATAAGAATTAGAGTTAATGTCTAATCTAATGGAGTGTATCTCTAATCTAATATATGTAATCCTCCTTTATTTTATGTCTTACATCATGTATTTATAGGTTACAAGTCTAATTTTTAGCTTAGGAACAAACCCAATCCTATTTGGAGTCAAAAAAATGTCAAAATTCGCCCCAAAACGCATCTAAGCTTGCCCAACCTCTTCCCCAGTGCCCCAGTGCCCCAGCGCTGGGCATGACGCTGGGATTCTGCCCCCTAATGCCCCGGTGCTGGAAATGTCCTTGGTTTGGGCGCCCCGGCGCTGGTCCCATTTTTAGAAATTTTCTACTCCGACGTCCTTTGGAAAAATGGTCATAACTTCTTCGTCCGAACTCCGATTTTGATGATTCAAGATATTCAGGAAAGAGGAGACGTAGATCTACAACTTTTATTCTTTAAGGTTTTCAAAATAAGATCCCGAGCAATACTCAAATTGGCTCTAAAGTGACTACTGTGTAAATGACAAGCCGAAAATGCGAATCTAGCCACCCCAAACGTCGATCCATATAAATTTTGTCCCAATTCCTACAAAACAACATAAAACATGCATGAATAGACATAAACACTTAAAAACATCCAAAAAATTAAGTTCAAACGCACTTAATTATGAGTATAAAACTCACACATCAAATACCCCCAAACTTAAACATTTGCTTGTCCTCAAGTAAAAACACAATTTAGAAAAATTCATCCTCTATCAATGATCCACCCACACAATGAATCAATATGAATTCGCACAATGGCCTCAAAGGTTACAACAAATGATAACCCGCAAAAAATTTCAAAACAATGTCATGTCTAAAATTTCAACAACTTTCATTAGCTTCACATCTACTCATGATCCTTTAAGTGCGTGTGTGCATCCATATGTTCAAACTAGTCATGATTTAGCTAAGATCAACCAACACTCATAAAATATTTTCAAAACAACTCTCAAATTTTCTTATCACATCAATCACCGCTAAAATAGACAAAGCACATTTTTTTTCTTGAGAATAAATCGAATATTCAATTTTTAAGCTCATATGAACCCTTCCCAAGTATTTCAAACATACATATTTTCTTTTCTCTATTTAGTGAGTGCGTTTTACGCTCCATCTCACTTTCTACTTTTCATGAACGAGTGCGTTTTACGCTCCATCTCGTTTTCCACTTTTCATTGAACGAGTGCATTTTACGCTCCATCTCGTGCCTGTGTTTATGGGGAGTACCTTTTACGCTCCATCTCGACCCATCACATGCTTCAATTATTCAACTCGGAAAGGTTCCAATATTTTTTTTAAAAAAAATACCCCACGATTTCCCCCAAACTTATGTGAGTGCCTAATTTTTACTTCGAATGATGCTCAAATAAGATTTCTCAAGTTGCAATGGTATCTTTCATAAGCATTTAGCCAAAAAAATGTCAATCCCAACTGGCTAAACAAATGGATGTGTAAAATTTTTCAAAAATTTTGCAAGTAATGTGAAAACAAACTAATGAGTTAAAATATAGACTAAGCATACTAATAAATTCTCCAAGAGTTAACAATATCAACCACCCACTTATCATTGGCCAAAATCAAATTCCATTAAAACATTGCCCAAGTAAATACTAAACATGATAAATACCCCCAAACTTAAAACAGACATTGTCCTCAATGGCTAAGATAGGAAAAATTAAAAGAGAGGACTTCCCTGACATATAGCAATTTATCTCCTTGTCTGCGAAGTCTGGAGAATAGGTTAGGCACATTGAAATGAATTGGGCACCACACTGGAGTTGGACTTGAATAACCTGTAAATCATGATAGAAGCAATTTTATTAAATTCTAAATAAATGAAAATTCAAAACTACTAATATAAAACCTAATAAAAATTGAACTTGGGTTGCCTCCCAATAAGCGCTTGTTTTATAGTCTCAGCCTGACTTCTTCAATTCTCTATCCAATTTTCCTAAGAAAATTGAGGAACCCTCCATCCATCGGAAATAATGTAACTTTTGGTAGGTTTCCATTTGTAATGGCCATTGAATCTAAGTCACCTAGCATGATCTTTTTAGATAGGATCCCCATTAAGTATGGTAAACCACTAGGTGCTTTTCCCATTGTGTTTGTGATCAAATTATGGCATGGAAGCTTGTCAAACATAATGGGCTCTTCCTCTATCTTCTCCTTTTCAACCCACCATGACTCCACAGTTGTACTAGCTCTTATGTCACAAAGAGCTTTGCCTACGACATGACTGCCAATTGGGCATGGTTTTACAAAACTGCCCGAATTCTTGAACTTTGGTGGAGAAGGTACGTGGGTCACTATCAAAATCGGCTCATCTTCGTTGGTACTCAAAGTTAGATCTTCGCCGATCTCCTTTTCTTGGTCCCCAAGTCTCTCATCTCTTTCAACATCTATAGCATTTGGCACATCCGGTTGCAAATTTTGTTCGGGCTCTCCATTGGTCTCGGAATCCATGTCATAGAGCCAAGTGTATTGAGGAAAAATGTTCGAGGCATTGATTAGTTGTTCCTTTGTTATGTTGTCCCTTTTTTCGGTGTCCTTGAGAGTCTCTTGAAATTCTTTTTCGCTACGTAAAGTCATAACCTTGCAATGCTCATCTCTGCCCGGATTTATCTCTGTATCACTAAGGAGTGTTCCATGTGGACGGTTATTCAACGCACGTGCTATCTGCCCCAATTGATTTTCCAGATTCTTTATCGACGCACCTTGGCTTTTCATTTTCAGCTCTACTTGATTCAATATTTTGTCTTGTTCATCGTTCCTTTTTTCAGTAGCTCTAATGAATTTTTCCAAGGCTTCTTCCAAACTTGATTTCCTCTCTGGTTGTTGTTGAGTTTGATTTTGAAATCCGGATGTGTTTTGATGTCTAGGCGCTTGAGCTTGATTGTTACTCCAAGAAAATCCCGGATGATTTCTCCAACCCGGATTATACGCGTTTTGGTTCGGATACGGTTGGGTAGACCGACTATAGCTTCCTACGAACTGAGCTGATTCAGCGTTTATGGCACATTGATCTGTAGCATGACTCCCAGCACATAACTCACAGACCATAGCTACTTGCTGTGTGGATGGTGGACTCCATGTTTCCATTTTCTTAGCTATTGCGGACACCTGTGCTGCCAATTCTGAAAGTGTCGCGAGTCCATCAATCCCTGTTTCCATTGGTTGAGTCATGTTTGCCATCCTTCGCCTCTGTTAGGCTGCGAGAACCTCTAACGTCTTTGAATTTGCCTCAATTTGTATTGGCTCTACAGAAAATGAATTAAGTCCATCAATCCTTGTTTTCCTTGGTTGAGTCATGTTCGTGTATGGCCATTGATACGCAAAGTCATCCATGGTACCTGAAAAAAAGAGAAATATAGGAAGAGAATAAAAAATAAAAATAAAAATATTTAAATTAAGACTAATTTGATTGAAATTAATATTGGTAAATAATTATTAAATTAATTCCTCAGCAACAGCGCCAAAAACTTGTTGGTCGATTTCGCAATCAATGAATACGTGCAAGTATACACGGTCAACAAGTAATAAAGTGAAAGCAGAGTATCATTCCCACGAGAAATTATTTAATAAAAATCACCAAATACTAATTCTTAACCAAACTAATTTTATTTAAACAATCTCAAATCGTGATTTTTCTAATTAAGAAAACTAAATTAACTAATTAAACTGAATTGCTTTATGACTGAATTCAGATAAATAAATATTAAGACTTCAATATCCCCAATTATGAACTATAAATCAATTATCCAATTATCCCAATTATTATGCCTACTGAATTGTTAACATGAGTTCTCAAATGTCAAAGTCCTTTTCCAAGTGATCAATTGATTTCTATTTAATCCATATTAATCTTGCTATATTCCTATGCAAAATAATTGAATTAAACTCTTTCAATTCCAATTCCTTATGTGTTACATGCGGTGAACAGATATTTTCATTCAATTCACAAACCTAATTATTCACTGTGCAAATAATTAAGTCACATGTTATCATGCCCAGTTCTAACCCTAAAATTCCTCTTCCAATTCCTTCTAGAGTAACAAGGTAATTATTGGCCAAATAATTAATCGATAAATACAAGGCAAGATAAACAATTCACTTTGACATAAATAATTGGAATAAATCAAATAACTAATTTATAGACATAAAAGGTTCAATTGAAATTTTAATAAAAGAGTTAGTTCATAATTAATGAATTGAAATCAAGAATCCACAACTGAATAGACATTAAAAGATTAAAGTATGATAAGAGAAGAGAATAGAATCTGTTGTCAGCAAATCTGATGCTCCCCTCTTGCTCCTGCTCTTGACTTCAATGATCTCCAAGTTGCTTCAATCTCCAAAACTAATAAGAACTAGAGTTAATGTCTAATCTAATGGAGTGTATCTCTAATCTAATATATGTAATCCTCCTTTATTTTATGTCTTACATCATGTATTTATAGGTTACAAGTCTAATTTTTAGCTTAGGAACAAACTCAATCCTATTTGGAGTCAAAAAAATGTCAAAATTCGCCCCAAAACGCGTCCAAGCTTGCCCAACCTCTTACCCAGCACCCCAGCGCTGGGCACGATGCTGGGATTCTACCCCCTAACGCCCCGGCACTGGAAATGGCCTTGGTTTGGGCGCCCCGGCGCTGGCCCCATTTTTGGAAATTTTCTACTCCGACGTCCTTTGGAAAAATGGTCATAACTTTTTCGTCTGAACTCCAATTTTGATGATTCAAGATGTTCCAGAAAGAGGAGACGTAGATCTACAACTTTAATTCTTTAAATTTTTCAAAATAAGGTCCCGAGAAATACTCAAATTGGCTCTGAAGTGACTACTTTGTAAATGGCAAGCCAAAAATGCGATTCTAGCCACCCCAAACGTCGATCCAAGTAACTTTTGTCCCAATTCCTACAAAACAGCATAAAATATGCATGAATAGACATAAAATCTTAAAAACATCCAAAAGATTAAGTTCAAATGCACTTGATTATGAGTATAAAACTCACACATCACCTGTTCTGACAATACCATCTGGTTCGGATGGATTTGTTATCTATAGAGATGCTTCAGGCAAAGGGTTAGGATATGTTCTCATACAACATGGAAAGGTCATAGCTTATGTCTCGCGATAACTTAAAGAATATGAGAGAAATTATCCAACTCATGATCTAGAGTTGGCAGCAGTCGCTTTCGCGTTAAAAATCTGGAGGCACTACCTGTATGGGAAGAAGGTGGAGATATATTCAGATCATAAAAGCCTCAAATATTTTTTCACCCAAAAAGAACTCAATATGCGGCAACGACGTTGGCTCGAGCTGTTGAAAGACTACGACCACACCATTCAATATCATCCTGAAAAAGCGAACGTGGTAGCTGACGTATTGAGTAGAAGATCATATGTCGGAACGAGTGCGATGTTATCAACACAAATGCCCATTTTGTGTGATTTATAAAAGATGAAGATAGAATTCAAGACTCCGAGGACCCATGCAATAATGCCAAGTATACGCATGGAACTAACTTTAATCGATAAAGTTAAAGTTGCTCAAGCCACAGACCCGGAGCTGATGCGTATGAAGAAGAAAGTGCAAGAAGGTGCTATTCCAGAAGCAAGAATCGATGAAGAAGGAATACTTCGATTCAACTCTAGACTTTACGTTCCTAACGATTCTGACTTGAAATATAGAATCATGATGGAGGTACACAACACACCGTTTGCAATTCACCCTGGAAGTACCAAAATGTATCGTAATCTTCGACATACATTTTGGTGGAGCAATATGAAGAGAGAGATCGCAAAGTTTATCTCGAGGTGTTTAACTTGTCAACGTGTAAAGGCGGAGCATCAAGTGCCAAAGGGTCCATTGCAACCACTTGAGATTTCGAAATGGAAGTGGGAACACATTACCATGGATTTCGTTACGGGTCTTCCCAAGGTTTCTCAAGGCGTAGATGCGATTTGGGTTATTGTTGATAGATTAACCAAGTCTGCTCATTTCTTGCCGATACGGGAGACTTATTCCCTTGAACGTCTTGCTCGTATGTACGTAAATGAGATTGTGAGATTACATGGCATGCCAGTATCCATAGTTTCATATTGTGACCCAAGATTCACTTCACAATTTTGGGTTAGCTTGCAGAAAGCTATAGGCACGGATTTGCGATTCAGTTCGGCATACCATCCTCAAACAGACGAACAATCAGAGAGGACTATTCAAACTCTTGAAGATCTATTAAGACTCTGTGTTCTAGACTTCAAAGGGAGTTGGGATAATTATTTACCATTGGTGGAATTCTCTTACAACAACAGTTATCAGGTAAGTATAGGTGTGGCTCCATTTGAAGCATTGTATGGACGAAAGTGTCGCTCTCCAGTATTTTGGGATGAGGTGGGTGAAGCAACATTGTTGGGACCAGAGTTGGTACGTATGACTACAGAAAAGATCCAAATGATTCGACAACGTATACAAACGGCACAGGATCGACAAAAGAGTTATGTGGATCTTCATCAAAAGGACGTAGAATTTAGTATTGGGGATCATGTATTGTTACGTATTGCTCCATGAAAGGGAGTTACAAGATTTGAGAAGAGAGGAAAGCTCAATCCACTATTTATTGGTCCATTTCAAATTCTTGACCGAGTAGGAAATGTGGCCTATAGACTCGCATTACCTCCAAGCATGTCTCGTGTTCATAATATTTTTCACATATCTGTGCTTTCGTAAATATATGAAAGACACAAACTATATTATTGAGTTAGAACCAGACGAGATAGCCGAATACTTAACGTACGAGGAGGTACCAATCAAGATCTTGGAGGGGAAGGAGCATGTCCTACGTACCAAGGTTATACCACAAGTTAAGGTTTTGTGAAGGAATCATGCTATTGAGGAAATGACTTGGGAGTTGGAAACAGAAATGAAAGCGAGGTACCCTCACCTTTTCGAAATATCAGGTACGTACGTCAATTTCGAGGACGAAATTTCATAAGGAGGGGAGGTCGTAAGACCCCAACTTTTTATAAATGAAATTGAATTTTCTCTATTTATTATTTTGAAAATAGTAAGGGTTGATTTGATTAATGTGGTAAGTTATGGATAAAATGCGCAAATATCTTAAATAAACAAGTGGTTATAAAATATTCATTTTTGTCGGTGAATATTCGTTTGGTCGTGGAATATTCTTATTGTCGGAGAATATTCGTACGACGGCGCAGCCTTGTGTGGGCACCATAACGGAAAACGATTGAATGAAGAAAACGACAAGTACAAGTTTTTTATAAATAACGGCGTAGTTGTTACCGTTAACACTATTGGAATACCTGGTGGTTAAAATACAGTAATACGCGGTGTTGCACAGTAATACACGGTATTGCACCAATTATTGATTCTTACGTAAGAAGACACTACTCAATAATTGTTACAGTAATTATTGTTTAATATTTTATTTTATTGATTCAATAATTGCTGCTTTGATATTTTATATTAATTTTATTTCAATAATTGTCACTGCACAGTATTTTCTATTATTAGATCAATAATTTATATTATTTTAATAATATTATTAGATAACATTATTGGCAATGTCTAAAAAGTTCTGTCTAAGGAGAGGTTTGGTCACCTAATTGCGCACCAGTAAGGAGAAATTCTTATTGGAAGTTGTCAGTATTGTGATTCTATAATATTATTTATGAATAATTAATTATTGATTTATATGATAAGAAAAATATTTACTTGTGTGGATATAAATTGAGGAATTTTTTAGAAAAGTGACAACTGTTGAAAATTTATATTTTATCTTTTCTGATAAAATAATTCATTTAATATATTATTATATTATAATAATATAATAATAGTGATATTTTTACAATGAATGTGTGATATATGAATAAATGAGGAGAAATAGTATTTTTGTTATAGAAAATGCTTAACACATGTTTTGTGTGTTGATGGACCCAATTTTTGACTGAAATTTGTGTGTTCAAATTTTTCTGAGAAAATGGCTATTTATTATGAATTATTGAAGTTCCAGAATAATTAATTTTTTGAGTTTTAAATGATTTTAATAAGAAAAACGTTTTTGTAACTTTTGGTGAGGTGTGTGGCTGATGTTGGACCAAAGATGTGTGCGTAGGAAATTTAAGAAAATATATTAATATTTTATTAAATTTTCTAGTTTGGTGTTCTAAGCATTTTCCTATAAATAAGGTGCTTAGGTTATAATTGAAAATCACTCCAGAAACTAAAGTTTTCTTTCTCTATATTATCGAGCGTATTCTTGTGAGTATTTTGATACTTTGAGTGTTGCTATACGGTGCAAGTTTCTTCAGTACTATATCCAGTATTCCAATCAAAAGTACTGTCTTTTTGAGGTAAGGGATGTTATTTTTTAAAAAATGATATTATTTCTTTCAATATCATTATGCCGAAATATTGGTAAGATTTTTCATGTAAAATTCTTATCTTTTTTGTGTCGAGATTACTATTCACGTATACGACACTATTCACAAATACGGCACTATTCACAAGAAAAATAAAATTTTTCCTTCTTTGTCCCAGATGTCTATTTTTGTTACTAGCTTTGATTGTATCCATGTTTTGATCTTTATTCTTGAATTTTACTCCACTATGGTATATTATGAGTTATTTTTGAACATGGATAAACCGAATTACGAATTCCTAATATTTGTTCTTTTGTCTCACTGAATTCATTTTTTTCAAAATATTTTTCATCATCCTCAATCCTAAATGATGATATTACTGAATATCTTTGGACTGTAGTGCAAAGATGAATGATTAACTGATGAATATCTTTGGCCCGTAGTGCAAAGATGAACAGGTGTTTAGATGAACATGACCAACTGGTGATACAAATGAATATCTTTGGCCTGTAGTGCAAAGATGAATATTTGATTCAAGATATATATTGATGGATGTTACAGAGATAAAATATTAATGATGGACTTTTAAATCTTAGAAGATAGTAGAATTCATTCTCTACTTAACTCTTCTAATGAATTGTTATTTTCGCTGCGAATATTGATCTAAAAATTGTTGTCTATTATATTCTATCAGATTTTTTCCTGTTGAGGACTAACGATAATTTGTTCTATATTATCCTAGTCATAATATTCTTTACTGGGTTAGTTGAGCTCACCTTTTCCTTTTCGTTCTATTTTTCTTCTTAGGAGGCGAGAATGTAGCGAGTACTAGTCGGGGTATAGAATGATGGTTCTAAAAAGTTGTTTTAGTAGTTCTCACTATTTTTGTAAAATACCGTATCAATAATTGCAATGAGGACTTATTTGAGTGTGAATATTGTCTAGAAGACAATGTTTATATTTAAACTCACAGTTTATGTGTTGTCATATTTTGCACGATAATTGTATTAATAAAATTGTAGTTGTTTCTGTATCATATTTTGACGACTCAGAATGGGTGATGTATACCTGTTTTGGGGGTGTCACATTATCTTTATACTTATCCTTATACTTATTAACATATTATCCTTATACATATTACTTATTAATCGTAAAATAAAATAATAAAAAATTATAAAGATAATTATAAGGATAATCAATAATTATCTTTATACTTATCCTTATACTTATTAACAAAATAAGTATGTATAAGAATAATTACTTATTATCGTCTTATGATTTTTAATTATAAATAGAAAATAGTGATTGAGTTTATATATTTGAGTTGGAATATAATATAAACTCAATCACTATTTCTTATTTATAATTAAAAATCATAAGACGATAATTATTAATTATTCTTATAATTTTACTGATTAATAAGTAGTATGTAAGAGGATAATCGTTTTGACTGGCCGCTAGGGGAGTAGCGGCCAACAAAAAAAATTTGGCTGGCCACTAGAGGGAGTAGTGGTCGGGCCTCATCTCAGCCATTTACTCTAATTTTGGACGGCTGAATGAACGTTAATTGAAATAATTCTTTTGACTAATGTATTCTATGGATCATTTTCCTTTATATATTAGGTCGAAAAATACGTACATTTATCATAATGTCAGTTAAAAAAAAAAAAGAAAGAAGAAATATTTTTATGTTATGCTAAATATGTGCTAATCTTAACTTTATCGCAAAAATCAAGGTTTACAAGTGTGTGAATTTTGTGATGTGGGTCCCACCATGTAGGCACTGGATATTATTGATAAAAAGGCTGGTCACATGGGAACGTGCATTGGTTTGCCTGCAGGAGATGAACTTGACCTCCGTTAGGTTTCTGCAGGATGCATTGGTATTTAAAGTTTCAACAGTTAACATTTGTTGTTTTTTAATGCTTACCTTTCTTTCCCAAGGAATAAGATGACCCATAATATTCTCAGACAAATCTGCAAAACTCACACCAAAGCTCTAGCTCAGATAGTAGACTAATGGCTAATTTTTAAAAATTAAATGAATTTAAATTTAAATTTGAATCTGAATTTAAATTTGAAATGAAAAAATTATTTGATAATTAATATCTCTGAAATATTTAAATGACATAATTTTATTATTTTATCCCTCTAAAAAAATTTAAAGTTATTGTAAATTTATTTAATATTATTTAATATAATAGTTAATATTTTTTTTAATTTTTTTTTATTTTATTCAACTGCACATTCAGCCAAAAAAAATTTGAGTTGGGGAGTGTTTGTTTAGACCTGAATGAAGCTGAATGGCTGAATGATTGAATGACTTAATCGGTTAGTGAGTTTGTTTTGGTCTAAATGGCTGAATCGGTAAGATGGACGAGCTGAATGGCTAAGTCAGATTTTTTTAGTTGAATGGCTTAATGAGCAGCTGAATGAAGTAAAAAAAAATTAAAAAATTAAAAAAAATATTAACTATTATATTAAATAAATAGCAAAACTAATGAAATACCCACTGTAGTTGACAGGTTTTACTGATTATACAATTGAATTTTTAATTTTTTAAATTACCCTACTAAACTAATTATTATTTTGAAATTAGGTAATTCCGTTAAAAAAAATAAACGGACGTTAATTTTTTATCTACAAAACTAATAAATTACATACTGTAGTTGGCACGTTTTACTGATTACACCATTAAACTTTTAATTTTTTAAATTATTCCATTAAACTAATTAAAAATTGATTATTTTAAAAATAATAATTATTGTCAGTAAAAAATATTAGAAACTTTAAATTTTTTTTCATAAAATGAGTAAAGTTTCATAAAATATATATTTAAAAAAATTAAAGTTTTATGAAACCTTGCTGATTTTTTTTAAAAATATTCTATTTTTTTCATTTTAAAATAAAGTTATATTTTTTGAATCTATATTTTATAAAATTTCACTCATTTTTTTAAAATATGAAAAAATTTCCAATTTTTTTTTCTTGAAATTAATATTTATTTATAAAAATTATTAAATATTTTTTTGAAAAAATTGAATCAGTTTTTTAATTTATCTTTTACTATTTTTTTATTTTAATTTCTATTTTTAGTTTTTGTTTTTAAAATTTCTAATATTAAGAATGGTTAAGTAGATATTAATTTAATTTAAAATCACTTTAATTTTTTTGAATTTATATTTTATGAAATTTTACTCATTTTATGAAAAAAAAAAGTTTATAATATTTTTTACTTAAAATAATAATTATTTTTAAAAATATATAAAATAATCATTTTTAATTTGTTTAATAGTGTAATTTGAAAAATTAAAAGTTCAATGATGTAATCAGTAAAATGTGCCAACTACAGTGGGTAATTAATTAGTTTTGTAGATGAAAGATTAACGTCCATTTATTTTTTTTAACGGAATGAACCAATTTCAAAATAATAATTAGTTTAGTAGGGTAATTTAAAAAATTAAAAGTTCAATGGTGTAATCAGTAAAACCTGCCAACTATAGTGGGTGTTTCATTAGTTTTGCCTTAAATAAATTTACAATAATTTTAAATTTTTTTCAGAGGTGTAAAATAATAAAATTTTGTCATTCTGATGTTTCAGACATGTCAATTATCAAAAAGCTTTTTTCATTCAGATTTAGATTCAGCTCATTCAGATTCAGATTCAGATTCATTCAGTTTTTATCAAACACCCCCTTAGCCATTTAGCTCAATCATCTGACCGATTCAACTATTCAGATGATTTTTTTAAAGCAAACATACTTAATGGCTGGCCAATTCAGCCATTTAGATGTATTCAGTCCTAAACAAATAATCCCTAGGCCTCTTACAAATGAGAAGATCTCTTATAAATGAGAAAATCTTAGGTAAGACTGTAAAATGAACAAACAATTCGGGCTTGATTCGTACCTGCTCGATAATAAGTTCGATTCGAACTCGACTCGAAATATAAATGAGTTAAATATGAACAAATTTTTAAGTTCGATAATTTACTCGAACATTCTCAAATTGTAATTTTCTATTGATACTCGGATCATATTCGTTTGAAAAGTTTAACTTGCTCGGACTCGATTCAAGATCGTACTAGACTTGGTATCTAAACGAGTTTCAATCAAACCTTATTTTATACTCGATAAATTTTGTGAACCAAATCTGAACAACTCAATACTCGGCCCGACTCGACTTGACTCATCTTGTAAGACCCCGAATTTTATGAAATAAAAGTATTCAATTTTTCTATTTAGTAAATGGTTAAATTGATAAAAGTTAAAGTTATGGGTGAAATGTGAAATTTTTTCAAAATAAACAAGTGGTTATAAAATAATCATTGTTGTCGAAAAATATTCGTTGGTCGTGGAATATTCTTTCTGTCGGGAAATATTCGTACGACGACGCAGCTATTTGTGGGCCCAATAACGAAAAACGGTCGGATGAAGATAACGACAAAAAATTGAGTTTTTATAATTAACGGCGTAGTTGTTACCGTTAACACTGTTGGAATACCCGGTGGTTAAAATATAGTAATACGCGTTATTGCACAATAGCACACGGTATTGCACAGTATTTTTAAAATTATTGATTCTTACGTAAGAAGGCACTACTGAATAATTGTCACAGTAATTATTGTTCAATATTTTATTTTATTGATTCAATAATTGCTGCGCTGATATTTTATATTATTATTGTTTCAATAATTGTTGCTGCATATCATCTCCATTATCAGATCAATAATTCATACTATTTGAATAATATTATTAGATAGCATTATTGGCAATGTCTAGAAAGTTCTGTCTAAGGAGAGGTTTGGTTATCTAATTGCGCGCCAATAAGGAGAAATCCTTATTGAAAAGCCCCCTCTTTCCTGGGAACGGCCTGGTTGTCATAAATGTGATTCTGTAATATTATTTGTGAATAATTAATTATTGATTCATATGATAAGAAAATATTTATTTTATATGGATATAAATGAGGGATATATTTTTGTGGTTAAAAATGAAGGAGTTAATGTTGAGGTGTTTTATCTGTATTTTTGTCGGAACGGAGGTATTGAAAATCAAATTAGGATTTTTGAGATATTTTGCGAGGGTTATAATTTTTAATCTGACCGTTGGATCGTTGTAATTTTTGGATATGTTATACATATATAAGTTGAGTATATGTCCACAAATTTTGAACCGTTAAAAATGAACGTATGATTTGTTATGAATTTTACCAGATTACTGGTTCAGAAATTATTGAATTTTCGGAGTTTAACATTTTGGTGGAAAATTCTAGAATTGGTGGGCCCCACTCTTGGTTGGTAAAGAAATATGCTGAGATTTTTATTCAAATGTGGTGGGTGGGAATAGTAGCTGGTAAAGCCATCAGGTAGCAGGTCAAGTCTGCTTCGGCGTGCTAACATTTTCCTATGAATAGAGGGCTAAGTTAGAATTGAAAATCACACCAGAATTCATAAGTTTTCTCTCTTTCTCTCTCTATATTATGAAGCATATTTTGTGAGTATTTAGATACTTTGAGAGTTGCTATTCAGTGCAAGTTTCCTTCGGCTTTGCATTCCAGTCAGAAATACTGCACTTTTGAGGTAAGGGATAGTAAGGGATTTTAAGGGTTATTATGTTTTTCAGTTCGTAATTTTTCTGACCTTCAAAAAATTCTGGAAAAATTTAAAATGATATTTTGATGAGTTTTATTGATTGTGTCCAAAAATGGTGATTTTTGGATGTATAGATTAAGAGTTATGAATTTTACGGGAAAAGACTATTTTAAAAGTAACCGCTTATAACTCTTTGTGGTTAACTCCAAAATTAATAAAATTTTTATTGAAAGTATATCTATATAATATCAGTGTACTCTGTGAATTTCGGAATTTTTGGATAAAAATACAATTTATGATAAATGTCTAAATATTCAGCTGTTTTGGCCATATGAAAAATAGTAAATGAGTTTTAAAAATTCTGAGAAAAATATATGTTCAATATGGGACTATATTCTGCTAAATTCCAGAAAAAAAATATTTTTTGAACTGATTTGGTATTTTTCATAAAAATAGACTAGTTATGAGTAAATTAATTAAATATGTTATGTGAAGTAAGAAAATTAGAAAATAGGATTTTATGGTTTGAGAATCCTATATGAGGTATATGCAGATTTTTTATGAGGGTTTTGGTTATTGGTAATGAAATCTTATGACTTTGGCATTTTAGGATGATTAAATGTATTATTTACTAAAGTGTAAACAATTAAAATAAATTATTTATAAATTTAAGAAATGTTATTCTTTCAATATCATTATACCGAAATATTGTTATGAATTTTATTGTAAAATTTTTACCTTTTTGTGTTGGAGTTACTATTCATGAGTTACAATTCACGAGTTACTATTCATGAGTTACTATTCACGAGTTACTATTCACGATAAAATTAGTTTCTTTTTCTGACCAAATTATAGTTAATTTATGAATATTACTCTTGAAATTAAATCTATATTTTGATCATATTGTTTTTATTATCATATATAACATTTTTATAACCCTGATGTTGAAATTCTCTTTCACTTGAGTGTAAAGATGGGTAGATTGTTAGTATGATCATGACTATGGGTTCTCTTTGGCCAGTAGTGTAAAGTTGAATTGTTGACTGGTATGATCATGACCATTGAATTTATAACTGAATATCTTTAGCTTAAGTGTAAAGGTGAATTGATCAACATGGTTATAATTATTGTTTATATAATTCTGAAATGATTATATATTTCTTTGAGATATTAATATATTTGGCCTATAGTGCAAATATGAACTGTTGAAGAATATCTTTGGCATGTAGTACAAAGATGAATTATTGATGAATATCTTTGGCCTGTAGTGCAAAGATGAACTTTTGTTGAATATCTTTGGCCCATAGTGCAAAGATGGTTTGTTGATGAATATCTTTGGCCGTAGTGCGAAGATGGATTTATTAGCATGATTATGAATAGGAACTGTGATTTGGTATAACCATGATCTTTGATGTTTCAGGTAAAGACAGATGATGAAAATATTCTTCGTCCTGGGTGCGAAGAAAAATTTAGAATCACAATTATGATTATGAGTTATTCATATGATTGTGAAAATGAACTGTTGAGTGATGTTATAGGGATAAAATATTATTGGTAAATTTTTAACATGGAGAAGATAATAGATTTTATAGTCTATTTGACTCTTCTAATGGATTGCTCGTTCCGCTGCAACTATGGTTGAAATCTTTATCATCTACCATATATTCTAAATCTCTGATTTAATTCTGTTGAATGCTATTGATAACTTATTTATCTTTAGTCATGATATTCTTTACTAGGCTAGTTGTGCTCACCATTCTGTTTCACAATTCCTTTCAGGTAATAAGAGTGTAGCTGGGTCGAGCGGGGGTAACAAGGGAATAGAACGGTGGTCATCATTTAGTAGTTATATTTGGTGAAGAAAATTGGGTGAGGCGAACCCAACGTTGGAAGGGTATTTTGTCACTATCATACAAGATGTCTAATGACATATAACCTCGTGTCATCATAAGACAGGATTGTGCTCATCCACTTGCTGAGTATATTTACGAGCACTACCTATATAATCTTGGTGTTTGTTTGAAGTATAATTTTCAATTAGAGACAGTGGAGATAATGATATGTCATGAGAAGACTCACCATTGGGAAGAATATGATAGTAAACTTCTCGTTTTTCTTTGGGGTCTATTGGGTCAACCAAGGATAATTCTGTGGCCATATGATATCTATCATAACCTAGATGCATGGTCTCTCATGTACGAAGGTTTCCTTGAGCACTTCCCAAAGATTCTAATTTCTAAAATAATTTCTGACTATACCTTTATGTAAGATATCATTGTGAGGTGCTGTCCACGATTGGGACATGAGTCACATTTGGTATATATTTGTATTCAAACTCACAGCATATGTGTTGTTGTATTTTGCACGATAATTATTGTAATAAAGTTGTAGTTATTTTCTGTACCATGTATTTGGCGACTCAGAATAGGTTGGATGGAATGGACTTGTTTTGGGGTCGTTACATTTTGGTATCAGAGCTTAGGGATATGGTCTCTGGCGGAGATCGGGAAATATAACTAGGAGGGGAGAGATAAGTAAATCATTCGCTAGTGTGTCCTATCTAAGCTTATTTGTTGGTCAGTCATAATATCGGGATATTATGTGATATGTTAGTTTGTTAAATTAACCCTTGTTTTGAAGCTGTATTCTAGAATGATATTTGAAATACATGTGATGAGCAATGGAGAAATTATGATGACAGAGAAGATGGAATCTGAAATGAATGGAAGGTATTCTCAACTCTTTGAAATACCAGGTACGTAAATTTCGGGGACGAAATTTCATAAGGAGGGGAGATTGTAAGACCTCGAATTTTATGAAATAAAAGTATTCAATTTTCCTATTTAGTAAATGGTTAAATTAATAAAAGTTAATGTTATGGGTAAAATGTGAAAATTTTTCAAAATAAACAATTGGTTATAAAATAAACATTGTTGTCGGGGAATATTCGTTGGTCGTGAAATATTCTTTCTGTCGGAAAATATTCGTACGACGGCGCAGCTATTTGTGGGCCCCATAACGAAAAATGGTCGGATGAAGATAACGACAAAAAAATGAGTTTTTATAATTAACGGCGTAGTTGTTACCGTTAACATTGTTGGAATACCCGGTGGTTAAAATACAGTAATACGCGTTATCGCACAGTAGCACACGGTATTGTACAGTATTTTTGAAATTATTGATTCTTACGTAAGAAGGCACTACTGAATAATTGTCACAGTAATTACTGTTCAATATTTTATTTTATTAATTCAATAATTGCTGCGTTGATATTTTATATTATTGTTGTTTCAATAATTGTTGCTGCATATCATCTCCATTATCAGATTAATAATTCATATTATTTGAATAATATTATTAGATAGCATTATTGGCAATGTCTAGAAAGTTCTGTCTAAGGAGAGGTTTGGTTATCTAATTGAGCGTCAATAAGGAGAAATCCTTATTGGAAAGCCCCCTCTTTCCTGGGAACGACCTGGTTGTCATAAATGTGATTCTGTAATATTATTTGTGAATAATTAATTATTGATTCATATGATAAGGAAATATTCATTTTATGTGGATATAAATGAGGGATATATTTTTGTGGTTAAAAATGAAGGAGTTAATGTTGATGTGTTTTATTTGTATTTTTGTCGGAACGGAGGTATTGAAAATCAAATTAGGATTTTTGAGATATTTTGCGAGGGTTATAATTTTTAATCCGACCGTTGGATCGTTGTAATTTTTGGATATGTTATACATATATAAGTTGAGTATATGTCCACAAATTTTGAACCGTTAAAAATGAACGTATGATTTGTTATGAATTTAGTTCAGAAATTGTTGAATTTTCGGAGTTTAACATTTTGGTGGAAAATTCTAGAATTGGTGGGCCCCACTTTTGGTTGGTAAAAAAATGTGCTGAGATTTTTATTCAAATGTGGTGGGTGGGAATAGTAGCAGGTAAAGCCATCAGGTAGCAGGTCAAGTCTGCTTCGGCGTGCTAACATTTTCCTATAAATAGAGGGCTAAGTTAGAATTAAAAATCACACCAGAATTCATAAGTTTTCTCTCTTTCTCTCTCTATATTATGAAGCATATTTTGTGAGTATTTAGATACTATGAGAGTTGCTATTCAGTGCAAATTTCCTTCGGCTTTGCATTCCAGTCAGAAATACTGCACTTTTGAGGTAAGGGATTTTAAGGGTTATTATGTTTTTCAGTTCGTAATTCTTCTGACCTTCAGAAAATTCTAGAAAAATTTGAAATGATATTTTGATGAGTTTTATTGATTGTATCCAAAAATGGTGATTTTTGGATGTATAGATTAAGAGTTATGAATTTTACGGGAAAAGACTATTTTAAAAGTAACCGCTTATAACTCTTTGTGGTTAACTCCAAAATTGATAAAAATTTTATTGGAAGTATATCTATATAATATCAGTGTACTCTGTGAATTTCGAAATTTTTGGATAAAAATACAATTTATGATAAATGTCTAAATCGGTTGTTTTAGCCATATAAAAAATAGTAAATGAGTTTTAAAAATTCTGAGAAAAATATATATTCAATATGGGACTATATTCTGCTAAATCCCAGAAAATAAATATTTTTGGAACTGATTTGGTATTTTTTATAAAAATAGACTAGTTATGAGTAAATGAATTAAATATGTTATGTGAAGTAAGAAAATTAAAAATTTAGATTTTATGGCTTGAGAATACTATATGAGGTATATACAGATTTTTGATGAGGGTTTTGGTTATTGGTAATGAAATCTTATGACTTTGGTATTTTAGGATGATTAAATGCATTATTTAGTAAAGTGTAAACAATTAAAATAAATTATTTATAAATTTAAGAAATGTTATTCTTTCAATATCATTATACCGAAATATTAGTATGAATTTTATTGTGAAATTTCTACCTTTTTGTGTCGGGGTTACTATTCATGAGTTACAATTCACGAGTTACTATTCATGAGTTACTATTCACGAGTTACTATTCACGACAAAATTGGTTTCTTTTTCTAACCAAATTATAGTTAATTTATGAATATTACTCTTAAAATTAAATTTATATTTTGATCATATTATTTTTATTATCATATATAACATTTTTATAACCCTGATGTTGAAATTCTCTTTCACTTGAGTGTAAAGATGGGTAGATTGTTGGTATGATCATGACTATGAGTTCTCTTTGGCCAATAGTGCAAAATTGAATTGTTGACTGGTATGATCATGACCATTAAATTTATAACTGAATATATTTAGCTTAAGTGTAAAGGTGAATTGATCAACATGGTTATAATTATTGTTTATATAATTCTGAAATGATTATATATTTCTTTGAGATATTAATATATTTGGCCTATAGTGCAAATATGAACTGTTGAAAAATATCTTTGGCCTGTAGTGCAAAGATGAATTATTGATGAATATCTTTGGCCTGTAGTGAAAAGATGAACTGTTGTTGAATATCTTTGGCCCATAGTGCAAAGATGGTTTGTTGATTAATATCTTTGGCAGTAGTGCGAAGATGGATTTATTAGCATGATTATGAATAGGAACTGTGATTTGGTATAACCATGATCTTTGATATTTCAGGTAAAGACAGGTGATGAAAATATTCTTCGTTCTGGGTGCGAAGAAAAATTTAGAATCACAATTATGATTATGAGTTATTCATATGATTGTGGAAATGAACTGTTGAGTGATGTTACAGGGATAAAACATTGTTGATAGATTTTTAACATGGAGAAGATAATAGACTTTATAGTCTATTTGACTCTTCGAATGGATTGCTCGTTCCGCTGCTACTATGGTTTAAATTTTTATCATCTACCATATGTTCTAAATCTCTGATTTAATTCTGTTAAAGGCTATTGATAACTTATTTATCTTTAATCATAATATTCTTTACTGGGCTAGTTGTGCTCACCTTTCTGTTTCACAATTCCTTTCAGGTAATAAGAGTGTATCTGGGTCGAGCGGGGGTAACAAGGAAATAGAACGGTGATCATCATTTAGTTGTTATATTTGGTGAAGAAAATAGGGTGAGGCGAACCCAACGTTGGAAGGGTGTTTTGTCACTATCATACAAGATGTCTAATGACATACAACCTCGTGTCATCATAAGACATGGTTGTGCTCATCCGCTTGCTGAGTATCTTTACGAGCACTACCTATATAATCTTGGTATTTGTTTGAAGTATAATTTTTAATTAGAGACAGTGGAGATAATGATATGTCATGAGAAGACTCACCATTGGGAAGAATATGATAGTAAACTTCTCGTTTTTCTTTGGGGTCTATGGGGTCAACCAAGGATAATTCTGTGGCCATATGATATCTATCATAACCTAGATGCATGGTCTCCCATGTACGAAGGTTTCCTTGAGTACTTCCCAAAAATTCTAATTTCTAAAACAGTTTTTGACTATACCTTTATATAAGGTGTCATTGTGAGGTGCTGTCCACGATTAGGACATGAGTCACATTTGGTATATATTTGTATCCAAACTCACAGCATATGTGTTGTTGTATTTTGCACGACAATTGTTGTAATAAAGTTGTAGTTATTTTATGTACCATGTATTTGACGACTCAGAATAGGTTGGATGGAATGGACCTGTTTTGGGGTCGTTACACATCTCATTTTATTTACCCTCTTAATCTTAGACCAAGATAAAATGTGTGTTTAATTTCAATTAAAAATAACAATATATATATATATATATATATATATATATATATATATATATATATATATATATATATATATATATATATATATATCTAAAACCCGTTGATCCAGTTTAATTTAATCTCTTTGTTTTTCTAATAATTTGTAGCTGAAATTATTAGAATAGAATCCCCTCCCCTTAATTTCTAAAGCTAAAAAGTTTATATTGTTTTTTTTTTGCATGAAAAAATGATATATACTGTGATTTTACATGTCAGATTTTTTTTTATTATGAGTTATGCAGATACATTTAATTAATAATATTTTTACCATATATTTGATATAATAAACCAATTTTATAATCTTATCCAATTTACGTATTGATGCATCGCAATAATAATTTGACAAAAAAAATTCGCAATATATAACATGACTCTTTCACATTTTATTTGTCTTAAAATAAAACATAATTTTATGTAATAATTGAAATTTAGAAACTATGTACTCCTTTATTGCTTCATCAATCATCATAGTGCATATCATTCCCACTATTTTTTTTTTGCTCTCATCATATAAAGCTTACATACAAACACTTTCACCCCTCCTTTCATTATAATCCAAAGTAAAATAAAAATAAAAATAAAAATAAACAACACTTAAATTCACAATTACAAATTACACCCAAATTTCGAATAAATGATCTAAAAACCACGATTTTTCTAGCAAGTCCGCAGCGGGGATCCGCATAAACAGTCGTTATTTGCAAACGACGACGCATCAAGGTGATCAAAAGGTAAACCGCTTGGAATTATGCCACAAAGGTGGTTATGACTGAGGTCTAAGTGTCCGACATACATAGCGGACGATATCGACTTTGGTATCGAGCCCCTTAAATTATTGTACGATAAATCGATAGCTGAAAAATAAGTTTTTGAGTGGAAAACATCGGGTAAATAACCTTCTAAATAATTTCGGCTCAAGTTAACGATGTTTTAAACCGGTATTACTTAATATAGTAGCCGGTATTTCGCCCGATATTTGGTTACTATCCAAATTAAGACTTGAAAGGACCGGCATTGAACCGAGTTGATGCGGAATTGAACCGGAGATCCGGTTCATGGATAGATCTAAGTCTGCGAGACGGTAGATATTGGCGATTGAGTACGGGATTGAACCAGTGAATTGGTTTTGGCTTAGTAAAGCTCGGCTCATCATCTTCAGATTCCCGAGATCGGACGGTAGTTCGCCGGAGAGTTGATTTTTGCTGAGATCGAGGTGCATTAGGCTGCACAGGTTGACGATTGAGGGAGGTACTGAACCGGAAATGGCATTGTCGGCTAGGTTGAGAACGGTGAGCCGGTTTAATTTTCCGATATCGGCGGGGATTTTGCCGGAAATTTTGTTTCCTATGAGATCGAGGATTCGTAGGCTAGGAAGAGAAGTGATGCAGGCCGGAATCTCGCCGGAGATTCCCTTCCAGTCGGCGACAACAAGAGTTGTTAGCCGGTCTAGGGAACCGATCGAGGGAGAGATCAAACCGGTCATGTAACCGGACCGTCCGGCTTTCTCGAAGATTGGGTCTTCTGATTCTCCCCGGAGAGAAATGTCGGCGACACGGCCGGTGGCCGGGTCACAGCTAACTCCGTACCACCGGTTGCAACAGTCATTGCCCGTCCATGAGTTGAATATGCCCAAGTAAGGCTCGCTTAGGGCAGCCTTGAAAGACAGTAATGCTGCCCGGTCCGCCGGCGGGCAGGCATTAACCGTAAGTATAACGGCTAGTAGAACCACGGTGAGCAGTCCGGTCAGCTCCATCTGAAAAATGTACCACTTTCTCTCTCTATATGCGTTGTTTGTTCTAAAATGTCTGTGTGATGATGATGATAAAGGGGAGCGTGGGAATGTAGTTATATATTTGAAATTGGACGTAAATACCCCTGGAGAGGTGGATTAATTACTGGTGTCAGTTAATGGGCCATGCAGAGTAGTGAAGGAAGGACGTAAGCGAGAAATTAATTATTGAGGTAAGAAGGCATGTGATATGCTGAAGTCCGCCTTTTTTTTCTTCTTTTTTCGTTTTTTTTCCTATTTCTGGTTCAGATTGTACTCTATTTATTCAACTAAAAATTCAATTTGAGTTCGAATCAAAATATAAATAAATTTTAAATTTTAATAAATTATTTAAACATTTTTAAATTATAATTTTTTATTAATTCTTAAATATATTCATTCAAAAGTTAAAATAATTTAGACTCGATTCGAGATAAGTAACTATATTTAATTTTTTTTATGTTACTATATAATTTTAAAATAAAAATATATCTCTAATTTGTATAATATATTTTCTTGCTCTCAAGCACTATCACTGTCTCACACTAACCCATGATGAGAATCAATTTTATACGCAGTGTCGGTATAATGGTGGTCTTGGACTGTTCAATAGGAATATAATAATTAATTATATTTAAAAAATAAAGAAATTATAATTATGCTATTACATTATCTAATATTATTTTTCAAAATAAATCCATTTAATTAAGAAATTGAATTTGTTAATGCAAGCAAAACTCTTTAATTTTCTCTCAAAATACAGAGTTAATAGATTTTAGTATATGATAAATATTTTCAAGTTATTCATCACCATTTTCTTTTAATAATATCATTATTACACTAAACACTTGCTAAATTTAGGTAATTGGCCATTACAATTGAATTTGCCTTTGGATCTTTATATGTGAGACACAAGTACTAAATTCATGTCAACCACTCCACCACCATCCTGCCCTAACATTGAATGTCAAGTAGAGTGGGTAGGTAAATGGAATTTAATCATGATTTTTCTTTTTTATCAAACGGTTCAAAAAATTAAAATATTTTAAAATTATAATATGTTTTGAATGATAAAATGATCACAATAAAAAAATTGAAATGATATTTTTTCAAAAAAATAACAATAAAAAAGAATATCAATTGTAGCAACTGTTAGTGGACACTACATATACTTATGAAAAACCATTATATTTCAAAAATAATACTAAAATAGAATATGTTAATAAGACTTTTGAACCGTTTTTTAAGGAGTGGTTAGCATGAAGTGAACTTCATGCCCAATATAGTGCTGACACGCAGATAGAGAGATCATCCTCCCGCTTATGTGTCAACATTGTAATGGACATGAATTGAACTTATCATGAAATTACTTCATGTTAACCAGATGCCGTTTTTTAATAGAGTAATGCTACAGACACAAACTATTCTACAAATATTTTACAAACTGTTGATGTGACATACTCCACCTCACCATATTGATCAATAAATTATTTTAATATAGTCTTCGGCCTCACACTATGTTTAGGTAGAGTATGCCACATCAGTATTTTATAAAATATTTGTAGAATAGTTTGTGTCTATAGTATTATTTTTTAATATGAATAATGAAAGAACAAGTCATTATGATAACACCACATCACCACACCCACATCTAAATAATTTATCTTATCCAAAGCACAAAGGAGAAAGGAGGAAACTAATTCCCGCATAAAGTAAGAATAAAAATATTTAGATAATAAAAAAAATGTACAAGAGAGTAAATGTAAGATCCCGAATTTTATGAAATAAAAGTATTCAATTTTTCTTATAATTACAATTCAGTAAATGGTTAAATTGATAAAAAGTTAAAGTTAAGGGTGATATATGATTTTTTTTTCCAAAATACACAAGTGGTTATAAAATATTCATTTTTGTAGGGGAATATTCGTTTGGTCGTGGAATATCCTTTCTGTCGGGAAATATTCGTACGACGGCACAACCATTTGTGGGTCCCATAACAGAATAACTGTCGGATGAAGAAAACGATAAAATTGAATTTTTATAAATAACGACGTAATTGTTACCGTTAACACTGTTGGAATATCCGGTGGTTAAAATACAGTAATACGCGTTCTTGCACAGGAGCACACGGTATTGCACAATATTTTTGAATTATTGATTCTTATGTAAGAAGACACTACTCAATAATTGTTATAGCAATTACTATTCAATATTTTATTTTATTGATTCAATAATTGCTGTGTTGATATTTTATATTATTGTTGCTCAATAATTGTCACTGCACAGTATTTTTCATTATCAGATCAATAATTCATATTATTTGAATAATATTATTAGATAGCATTATTGACAATGTTTAGAAAGTTCTGCCAAGGAGAGATTTGGTCACCTAATTGCGCGCCAGTAAGGAGAAATTCTTATTGGAAAGCCCCCTCTTTCCTGGGAACGGCCTGGTTATCATAATTGTGATTCTGTAATATTATTTGTGAATAATTAATTATTGATTCCTATGATAAGGAAATATTTATTTTATGTGAATATAAATGTTAGATTTATTTATGTGGTTATAAATGAAGGAGTTAATGTTGAGGTGTTTTATCAGTATTTTGTCGGATTGGAGGTATTAAAAGATTAAATCGGTGTTCTTAAAGCCCTATTGCGTGAGTTATAATTTTAATCCGACCGATGGATCGTTGTGATGTTTAGATATGTTATACATATATAAGTTGAGTATATTTTCACAAATTTTAAACCGTTAAAAATTAACGTATGATTTGTTATGAATTTTAAAAGGTGTTAAAAATCATCCGTTTATGAATTTCGGTTATTTTCTGATTGGAATTTGGAAAAAATTTCTTCTACAAAGTTGTAGAGAATTAAATTTTCTATAGAAACAAGCGAGTTTTAAATTTTTCTGATAAAAGGGCTATTTATTATGAATTACTGAAGTTTCGGAAAATAAAATAATTTTTATTAAATTATGGGTGGGACCCACTTGTGTTGAATACACATGGACTGCTAGAAATTGTTCAATGGTGGCTGGTCTAAATTCCAACTTAGCACATGCGTAGAATTTTGAATAAAAAATAATATATTTTATTATTTTAGTCTCCTTTGGCGTTCTAGCATTTTCCTATAAATAGGTGCTTATGTTAGAATTGAAAATCACACCAGAAACAAGTTTTCTTTCTCTTTAGATTATCAAGCATATTTTTGTGAGTATTTAGATACTTTGAGAGTTGCTATTCAGTAGAAGTTTCCTTTGGCATTTCGTCCGATATTCCAGTCAAAAGTACTGCTCTTTTGAGGTAAGAGATTTTAAGGGTTGTTATGTTTTTCATGTTTCGTAACTTTTCAGACCTTTAGAAAATTCTGAAAAAATTTGAAATGATATTTTGATGAATTTTATTGATTGTGTCCAAAAATGGTAATTTTTGGATGTATAGATTAAGAGTTATGAATTTTATGAGAAAAAACTATTTTAAAAGTTACCGCTTATAACTCATTGTGGTTAACTCTAAAATTGATGAAATTTTTATTAGAAGTATATCTATATAATATCAGTGTACTATGTGAATTTTGGAATTTTTGGATAAAAGTACAATTTTTGATAAATATCTAAATATTCGGCTGTTTTGGTCATATGAAAATTATAAATGATTTTTAAAAATTCTGAGAAAAATATATGTTCAATATGGGACTATATTCTACTAAATCTCAGAAAAGAAAATTTGTTTGTACTGATTTGGTATTTTTTATGAAAAGGGACTAGTTATGAGTAAATGAATTAAATATGTTATGTGAAGTAAGAAAATTAAAAAATAGGATTTTATAGCTTGAGAATCCTATATGAGGTATATGCAGATTTTTATGAGGGTTTTGGTTATTGGTGATAAAATCTTATGAGTTTGGCATTTTAGAATGATTAAATGCATTATTTTAGTAAAGTGTAAATAATTAAAATAAATTGCTTACAAGTTTAAGAAATGTTATTCTTTCAATATCATTATACCAAAATATTGGTATGGATTTTATTGTGAAATTTCTACCTTTTTGTAAGACCCCAACTTTTATAAATAAAGATGAATTTTCTATAAATATCATTTTTGAATATTATGGAGTTAATTTGATATAATGTTATAGTTGTGGGTAATATTTATAAATTTTGTAAAATACGCAATTTGTTATATAATATTCAATTGGTCGGAGAATATTCGTTTTAACAGGGAATATTCGTACAACGACACAATCATTGGTGGACCCCACAACGGAATTATTATCGGATTGAGAAAACCACAAAAATATTTTATTAAAAATAACGGCGGAAGTTTTACCATTGATACTGTTGAACTACTCGGTAATAAAAGTATAGTAATACGTGTGGTTGCATATTAGCACACGGTATTAATTATTAATGCTTATGTGAGAAGTCACTCAGTTTGATTCAATTATTGTCAGTTAATAATATGAATTATTTAGCGATAATGACGTTTTGTTTTATTCGTATTATTAACGTAATAAAACAGAAATATTTTTTTATATAAAACATAATACTTTATTAAAGTTATTCTATAAATAGAATATATTATATTTTATTTAAAAGATTTTTCTTTAAATATGGACCGTCAGATTAAAGTAATCAATCTGGACCGTTCATGGATTAGTTACTATGCATTCTATTTTTCTATAAATAGCAGCTCATTCCCTCATTATTTCTTACGAATTCACTGAACTCTAGAGAGAGAAACTATAGAGAGAAACTATAGAGAGAGAGAGAAGAAGAGTATTCTGCTACTTAACTACTTCCTTATTTCAGCTTTTCTTTAAAACGGTAAGGGGTGTTATTCTTTCTTATTCATGAAGAGAACTGTTGTTATTCTATTTCTTATTATTCTGTTGGAATAACTTGTATACGCGGTCTACCCTATATTTGGTGATATTCTTCTATTATTCTGTTGGAACATCCTGTCTGTATGTTTTACACCGGACCTGGTTCCATTTTTATTATTATTCTGTTGGAACATCCTGTCTGTGTGTTTTACACCGGACCTGGTTCCGTCTTTATTATTATTCTGTTGGAACATCCTGTCCGTGTGTTTTACATCGAACCTGGTTCTGTCTTTATTATTATTCTGTTGGAACATCCTGTCCGTGTGTTTTACACTGGACCTGGTTCCGTCTTTATTATTATTCTGTTGGAATATCCTGTCTGTGCGTTTTACGCCGGACCTGGTTCCATTATTTATTATTCTGTGGGAATAACCTGTCTGCGCGGTCTATCGCATGCATGGTGATTTCTTTTGTTATTCCATTCTTTATTATACTCAGTTGGTTAAGTTTTGACTTCTATACTCCATGAAATTTGTGGAATATCCTTGATAATTACGTTTCATCCAGTATCTTTTTATGAAAATATTCTTCTAAGCATTCTTGAATTTTACTCCACAAAGCAGTATCATGTTGACAATTTGGACGTTGTTAATTCTTGGATAAATTAATTCTTGAACTTGTTTTATTGAATTCTTATATCATTGTCATCATCCTCATGTTTATAAAATGTTAAAAGTCATCTGTGGCCTGTAGTGCATAGATGGACTTGGTATGATCATGACCAGGGATTATTCGGTATAATCATGACCGTAATGTTACAAATGATGTGGTAAAAGTCCTCATTGGCCCGTAGTGCGTTGATGGACAGTTGTTGGCATGATCATGACCATTAATGAATATACGAATATCCTTGGCCGTAGTGCAGGGGTGATTCGATGATGTGGATTATTTTATTAAGCTGAGTCCCAGCGATCACAGTGTTGAAAAACCTTTTAAATCATAAAAGATAGTAGAGTTTATTTTCTACTTGACTCTTTTAATGGATTGCTTGTTCCGCTGCAGTTAAACTTGATGTCTATTATATTTTATCAGTTTAACATTGTTGAAGGCCAATGATAATTTATTCTGCATTATCTTAGTCATAATATTTCTTACTGGGCTAGTTGAGCTCACCTTTTCGTTCACTGTTCTCTTCAGGAGATGAGAACGTAGCTGGGGCAAGTCAGAGAACGGAGTGATGGTCCGAATGATAGTATTAGTTAGTAGTCCTCACTATTCTATGTAATGGTGTGTTAATAAATGTAATGAGGACTCCTTTTGAGTATAAATACTCTCTAGAAGATAATATTTGTATTCAAACTCACAGTTTATGTTTTGTCGTATTGTACACGACAGTTGTATTAGTAAGTTGTATTTGTATTCTGTACTATGTATCTGACGACCCAAGATGGGTGATGTATACCTAATTTTGGGGGCGTCACAGTTGGTATCAGAGCTTAGGGATATGATCCCTGGCTAAGATGTGAGAATAGAACTAGGAGGGGAGAGACGGGGAATTCCTTCGCTAGTATGACCTACCTAAGTTTATTTGCATGGTATTTAATTGGTCGGTCATAATATAAGGATAATATATGACATATCAATTAACTTTTATTTTGTGGCAGTATCTGAAAATGGCATCTGTGAATGTTGAGAATAGCAATGGAGCACAGACGACTGTTGATTCACCACATATCAATAATCAGGATAATGTGCATCAGGAAGGTGACAATCCTCATGCAAACAACAAACTGACCAGATGATGAATGATGAAATTTTCAGAAACTTTATGCAGTTCATGCAACAGCAGGCGAGAGCGGCTCCTGTCCAAAATATAGGTGGAAACACTGAAAACTCTTGGACGGTCACCGCTAAACAGTTCAACGAGCTGGGACCACCAGAGTTTAAGGGAGAGCCAAAACCACTTATAGCGGAAACATGGATAAAGCAGATTACCATGATATTTGATGTCTTGGGATGCTTCGAGGAGCAAAAGGTTCCCTTTACCGCTTTTATGTTGCGAGGAGAGGCAGATTACTGGTGGGAATCGATTAAGCGTACTCAACCTGCCGCACTGAATATGTCTTGGGAGAAGTTCCAAGAGCTGTTCAATGACAAATACTTTCCCAAAAGTGTTCGTCACATGAAGGAGGTGGAGTTCATCAAATTGGAGCAGAATAATATGACCGTGTCGCAGTATGAGGCTAAATTTGCTGAGTTGTCCCGGTTTGCGTCCCACTTGGTGGATAATGAAGAGCGAATGACGCGAATGTTTTTACGAGGTTTAAAACCTGAGATACGTCAACATCTTATTTCTCATAAACTGTGTTTGTATTCAGATGTTGTGAATATGGCTCAGTTAGTGGAGCGCGATAACGAGTCAACACAACCAAAAGAGAGCAGTCGGTAAAATGATAATACCAGTGAGAGCAGTCATCGAAGCGGTGACAACAAGCGTGGAGGGAATTAACAGGCCAGAAATGGTAACCACTTCAGTGGTAATTAGGGCCAAAACAATAAGAATGGTCATTTCAAGAAGAGGAGATTCAACAATGATGGAAAGACGTCAGCACCAGCACCCGTTGTTAAGGAAGGAGAACGACCACCTATCATATGTTTCAAATGCGGAGGGGAGGGGTACATCAGTCCAAACTGCGCGATGCCGTCTAAAGCATGTTATAATTGTGGAAGAGAAGGTCATTTAGCTCAATTTTGTCGTTTACCAAAAACAATTTCAGCCAAGATGGAGACACCAAAGGCCGTTCCAGAAAAGTCAAAACCGGTAGTGCAAGGGAGAGCGTTTGTTGTGACCTCCCAGAAAGCAAGGAACCCGAATGAGGTCATCACGGGTAAGCTTATCATAAACTCTAACGAAGTTTATACTTTATTTGATACCAGTTCTACCCATTCTTTTATTTCTCCTACTTGCGCTCATCGATTAAATTTGACTCCGGAGAAATTAGACTTTGATTTATCTGTTGAAACTCCATTGGGAGAAACCTTCATTACATCCACGGTTTATAAGTCTTGTTTGGTTCAAGTTGGTACCCACACATTACCTGTCGATCTAATTTCATTAAAAATACTTGCATTTGACGTGATTCTAGGGATTGATTGGTTAACTACTCATCATGTAAAAATTGATTGTTTTCGTAAGGTTGTTAGCTTTCATGTAACGACCCCAAAATAGGTCCATTCCATCCAACCTATTCTGAGTCGCCAAATACATGGTACAGAAAATAACTACAACTTTATTACAACAATTGTCGTGCAAAATACAACAACACATATGCTGTGAGTTTGGATACAAATATATACCAAATGTGACTCATGTTCCAACCGTGGACATCACCTCACAATAACACCTTACATAAAGGTATAGTCAAAAACTGTTTTAGAAATTAGAATCTTTGGGAAGTGCTCAAGGAAACCTTCGTACATGGGAGGCCACGCGTCTAGGTTATGATAGATATCATATGGCCACAGAATTATCCTTGGTTGACCCAATAGACCCCCAAAAAAAACGAGAAGATTACTATCATATTCTTCCCAATGGTGAGTCTTCTCTTGACTTATCATTATCTCCACTGTCTCTAATTGAGAATTATACTTCAAACAAACACCAAGATTATATAGGTAGTGCCCATAGATATACTCAGCAAGTGGATGAGCACAACCCTGTCTTATGATGACACGAGGTTGTATGTCATTAGACATCTTGTATGATAGTGACAAAACACCCTTCCAACGTTGGGTTCGCCTCACCCTATTTTCTTCACCAAATATAACTACCAAATGATGACCACCGTTCTATTCCCTTGTTACCCCCGCTCGACCCAGCTACACTCTTATTACCTGAAAGGAATTGTGAAGCAAAAGGGTGAGCACAACTAGCTCAGTAAAGAATATCATGACTAAAGATAATTCAATTATCAATAGCCTTCATCAACAATAAATCAGAGATTTAGAACATATGGTAAATGATAAAAATTTCAACCATAGTTGCAGCGGAACGAGCAATCCATTAGAAGAGTCAAATAGACTATAAAGTCTATTATCTTCTCCATGTTAAAAATCCACCAACAATATTTTATCCATGTAACATCACTCAAGAGTTCCTTTCCACAATCATATGAATAACTCATAATCATAATTGTGACTATAAATTTTTCTTCGCACCCAGGACAAAGAATATTTTCATCACCTGTCTTTACCTGAAACATCAAAGATCATGGTTATACCAAATCACAATTCCTGTTTATAATCATACTAACAAATCCATCTTTGCACTACGGACCAAAGATATTCATCAACAAACCATCTTTGCACTACGGGCCAAAGATATTCAACAACAGTTCATCTTTGCACTACAGGCCAAAGATATTCATCAACAGGCCATCTTTGCACTACATGCCAAAGATATTCATCAACAATTCATATTTGCACTACAGGCCAAATATATTCATATCTCAAAGAAATATATAATCATTTCAGAATTTATATAAACAATAATTATAACCATGTTGATCAATTCACCTTTGCACTTAAGCTTAAGATATTCAATTATAAATTCAATGGTCATGATCATACCAGTCACAATTCAACTTTGCACTACAGGCCAAAGAGAACCCTAGTCATGATCATACCAATAATCTACCCATCTTTACACTCCAGTGAAAGAGAATTTCAACATCAGGGTTATAAAAATGTTATATATGATGATAAAAATAATATGATCAACATATAGTTTTAATCTCAAGAGTAATATTCGTAACTCATGAATAGTAACCCCGACACAAAAGATAGAAATTCTACAATAAAATTCATACCAATATTTCGGTATAATGATATTGAAAGAATAACATTACTTAAATTTATAAACAATTTATTTTAATTGTTTACACTTTACTAATTAATGCATTTAATCATCATAAAATGCCAACTCTTACAATTTCATCATCAATAACCAAAACCCTCATCAAAAATCTGCATATACCTCATATAGGATTCTCAAGCCATAAAATCCTATTTTCCAATTTTCTTTCTTCACATAACATATTTAATTCATTTACTCATAACTAGACTATTTTCATGAAAAATACCAAATCAGTTCAAAAATATTTCTTTTCTGGAATTTAGCATAATATAGTCCCATAGTGAACATATATTTTTCTCAGAATTTTTAAAAGTCATTTACTATTTTTCATATGGCCAAAATAGCCGAATATTTAGACATTTATCAAAAATTGTACTTTTGTCTAAAAATTCTGAAATTTACAGAGTATACTTCTATCATATACATGTACTCCCAATAAAAATTTCATCAATTTTGGAGTTAACCACAAGGAATTATAAGCTGTTACTTTTAAAATAGTCTTTTCTCATAAAATTCATAACTCTCAATCTATACATCCAAAAATCACCATTTTTGGACACAATCAATAAAACTCATCAAAATATCATTTCAAATTTTTTCAGAATTTTTGAAGTTCAGAAAAATTACGAAACTGAAAATCATAACAACCCTTAAAATCCCTTAATATCCCTTACTATCCCTTACCTCAAAAGAGCAGTACTTCTGACTGGATATCGGATATGATGCTGAAGGAAACTTGCACTGATGAATAGCAACTCACCAAGTATCTAAAAACTCACAAAATATGCTTCATAATATAGAGAGAGAAAGAGAGAAAGCTTATGTTTCTGGTGTGATTTTCAATTCTAACTTAGCCCTCTATTTATAGGAAAATTTTGGTAGGTTTGACCTGCAACCTGATGGCTTTACCTGCTACTATTCCCACCCACCACATTTGAAATATAATTCAGCACATTTCTTCACCAACCACAAGTGGGGCCCACCAATTCTAGAATTTTCCACCAAAATGATAAACTCCAAAAATTCAACAATTTCTGAACCAGTCATCTCGTAAAATTCATAACAAATCATACGTTCATTTTTAACGGTTCAAAATTTGTGGGCATATACTCAACTTATATATGTATAACATATCCAAAAATTACCACGATCCAACGGTCGGATTAAAAATTATAACCCCCGCAAAATATCTCAAAAACCTGATTTTTAATACCTCCATTCCGACAAAAATACGATAAAAACCTCAACATTAACTCCTTCATTTTTAACCACAAAAATATATCCCTCATTTATATCCACATAAAATAAATATTTTCTTATCATATGAATCAATAATTAATTATTCACAAATAATATTACAGAATCACATTTATGACAACCAGGCCGTTCCCAGGAAAGAGGGGGCTTTCCAATAAGGATTTCTCCTTACTGGCGCGCAATTAGATGACCAAACCTCTCCTTAGACAGAACTTTCTAGACATTGTCAATAATGCTATCTAATAATATTATTCAAATAATATGAATTATTGATCTGATAATGGAAAATACTGTGCAGCAACAATTATTGAAACAACAATAATATAAAATATCAACGCAGCAATTATTGAATCAATAATAAAATATTGAACAGTAATTACTGTAACAATTATTGAGTAGTGCCTTCTTACGTAAGAATCAATAATTTCAAAAATACTATGCAATACCGTGTGCTACTGTGCAATAACGCGTATTACTGTATTTTAATCACCGGGTATTCCAACAGTGTTAACGGTAACAACTACGCCGTTATTTGTAAAAACTCAAATTTGTCGTTTTCTTCACCCGACAGTTATTCGTTATGGGGCCCACAAATAGCTGCGCCGTCGTACGAATATTCCCCGACAGAAAGAATATTCCACGACCAAACGAATATTCCCCGACAACAATGAATATTTTATAACCACTTGCTTATTTTAAAAAAATTTCATATATCACCCTTAACTTTAACTTTTATCAATTTAACCATTTACTGAATAGTAATTATAAAAAAAATTGAATACTTTTATTTCATAAAATTCGGGGTCTTACAATCTCCCCTCCTTATGAAATTTCGTCCTCGAAATTTACGTACCTGGTATTTCAAAGATTTGAGAATACCTTCCTTTCATTTCAGATTCCATCTTCTCTGTCATCATAATTTCTCCATTGCTCATCTCCTGTATTTCAAATATCATTCTAGAATACAGCTTCAAAATAAGGGTTAATTTAACAAATTAACATATCACATAACATCCCGATATTATGATTGACCAACAAATAAGCTTAGGAAGGACACACTAGCGAATGATTCACTCGTCTCTCCCCACCTAGTTGTATTCCCCAATCTCTGCCAGAGATCATATCCCTAAGCTCTGATACCACATGTGACAAATGTCCCATCAGTGGACAGCACCTCACAGTGGTACCTATCAGTTTGCCACCGCAGAACGGCGTCCCCTACGGAGAGTCTGGCTTCGGTGCATCCCCCATCAACATGAAGTCACCAGCGAGAGGCTCGGGGCTCTTTACTTATAGCTCTGATACCAAATGTAACGACCCCAAAATAGGTCCATTCCATCCAACCTATTCTGAGTCGCCAAATACATGGTACAGAAAATAACTACAACTTTATTACAACAATTGTCGTGCAAAATACAACAACACATATGCTGTGAGTTTGGATACAAATATATACCAAATGTGACTCATGTTCCAACCGTGGACATCACCTCACAATAACACCTTACATAAAGGTATAGTCAAAAACTGTTTTAGAAATTAGAATCTTTGGGAAGTGCTCAAGGAAACCTTCGTACATGGGAGGCCACGCGTCTAGGTTATGATAGATATCATATGGCCACAGAATTATCCTTGGTTGACCCAATAGACCCCAAAAAAAACGAGAAGATTACTATCATATTCTTCCCAATGGTGAGTCTTCTCTTGACTTATCATTATCTCCACTGTCTCTAATTGAGAATTATACTTCAAACAAACACCAAGATTATATAGGTAGTGCCCATAGATATACTCAGCAAGTGGATGAGCACAACCCTGTCTTATGATGACACGAGGTTGTATGTCATTAGACATCTTGTATGATAGTGACAAAACACCCTTCCAACGTTGGGTTCGCCTCACCCTATTTTCTTCACCAAATATAACTACTAAATGATGACCACCGTTCTATTCCCTTGTTACCCCCGCTCGACCCAGCTACACTCTTATTACCTGAAAGGAATTGTGAAGCAAAAGGGTGAGCACAACTAGCTCAGTAAAGAATATCATGACTAAAGATAATTCAATTATCAATAGCCTTCATCAACAATAAATCAGAGATTTAGAACATATGGTAAATGATAAAAATTTCAACCATAGTTGCAGCGGAACGAGCAATCCATTAGAAGAGTCAAATAGACTATAAAGTCTATTATCTTCTCCATGTTAAAAATCCACCAACAATATTTTATCCATGTAACATCACTCAACAGTTCCTTTCCACAATCATATGAATAACTCATAATCATAATTGTGACTATAAATTTTTCTTCGCACCCAGGACGAAGAATATTTTCATCACCTGTCTTTACCTGAAACATCAAAGATCATGGTTATACCAAATCACAATTCCTGTTTATAATCATACTAACAAATCCATCTTTGCACTACGGGCCAAAGATATTCATCAACAAACCATCTTTGCACTACGGGCCAAAGATATTCAACAACAGTTCATCTTTGCACTACAGGCCAAAGATATTCATCAACAGGCCATCTTTGCACTACATGCCAAAGATATTCATCAACAATTCATATTTGCACTACAGGCCAAATATATTCATATCTCAAAGAAATATATAATCATTTCAGAATTTATATAAACAATAATTATAACCATGTTGATCAATTCACCTTTGCACTTAAGCTTAAGATATTCAATTATAAATTCAATGGTCATGATCATACCAGTCACAATTCAACTTTGCACTACAGGCCAAAGAGAACCCTAGTCATGATCATACCAATAATCTACCCATCTTTACACTCCAGTGAAAGAGAATTTCAACATCAGGGTTATAAAAATGTTATATATGATGATAAAAATAATATGATCAACATATAGTTTTAATCTCAAGAGTAATATTCGTAACTCATGAATAGTAACCCCGACACAAAAGATAGAAATTCTACAATAAAATTCATACCAATATTTCGGTATAATGATATTGAAAGAATAACATTACTTAAATTTATAAACAATTTATTTTAATTGTTTACACTTTACTAATTAATGCATTTAATCATCATAAAATGCCAACTCTTACAATTTCATCATCAATAACCAAAACCCTCATCAAAAATCTGCATATACCTCATATAGGATTCTCAAGCCATAAAATCCTATTTTCCAATTTTCTTACTTCACAAAACATATTTAATTCATTTACTCATAACTAGACCATTTTCATGAAAAATACCAAATCAGTTCCAAAAATATTTCTTTTCTGGAATTTAGCATAATATAGTCCCATAGTGAACATATATTTTTCTCAGAATTTTTAAAAGTCATTTACTATTTTTCATATGGCCAAAATAGCCGAATATTTAGACATTTATCAAAAATTGTACTTTTGTCTAAAAATTCTGAAATTTACAGAGTATACTTCTATCATATACATGTACTCCCAATAAAAATTTCATCAATTTTTAAACCACAAGGAATTATAAGCTGTTACTTTTAAAATAGTCTTTTCTCATAAAATTCATAACTCTCAATCTATACATCCAAAAATCACCATTTTTGGACACAATCAATAAAACTCATCAAAATATCATTTCAAATTTTTCCAGAATTTTTGAAGATCAGAAAAATTACGAAACTGAAAATCATAACAACCCTTAAAATCCCTTAATATCCCTTACTATCCCTTACCTCAAAAGAGCAGTACTTCTGACTGGATATCGGATATGATGCTGAAGGAAACTTGCACTGATGAATAGCAACTCACCAAGTATCTAAAAACTCACAAAATATGCTTCATAATATAGAGAGAGAAAGAGAGAAAGCTTATGTTTCTGGTGTGATTTTCAATTCTAACTTAGCCCTCTATTTATAGGAAAATTTTGGTAGGTTTGACCTGCAACCTGATGGCTTTACCTGCTACTATTCCCACCCACCACATTTGAAATATAATTCAGCACATTTCTTCACCAACCACAAGTGGGGCCCACCAATTCTAGAATTTTCCACCAAAATGATAAACTCCAAAATTCAACAATTTCTGAACCAGTCATCTCGTAAAATTCATAACAAATCATACGTTCATTTTTAACGGTTCAAAATTTGTGGGCATATACTCAACTTATATATGTATAACATATCCAAAAATTACCACGATCCAACGGTCGGATTAAAAATATAACCCCCGCAAAATATCTCAAAAACCCTGATTTTTAATACCTCCATTCCGACAAAAATACGGATAAAAACCTCAACATTAACTCCTTCATTTTTAACCACAAAAATATATCCCTCATTTATATCCACATAAAATAAATATTTTCTTATCATATGAATCAATAATTAATTATTCACAAATAATATTACAGAATCACATTTATGACAACCAGGCCGTTCCCAGGAAAGAGGGGGCTTTCCAATAAGGATTTCTCCTTACTGGCGCGCAATTAGATGACCAAACCTCTCCTTAGACAGAACTTTCTAGACATTGCCAATAATGCTATCTAATAATATTATTCAAATAATATGAATTATTGATCTGATAATGGAAAATACTGTGCAGCAACAATTATTGAAACAACAATAATATAAAATATCAACGCAGCAATTATTGAATCAATAATAAAAATATTGAACAGTAATTACTGTAACAATTATTGAGTAGTGCCTTCTTACGTAAGAATCAATAATTTCAAAAATACTGTGCAATACCGTGTGCTACTGTGCAATAACGCGTATTACTGTATTTTAACCACCGGGTATTCCAACAGTGTTAACGGTAACAACTACGCCGTTATTTGTAAAAACTCAAATTTGTCGTTTTTTTCACCCGACAGTTATTCGTTATGGGGCCCACAAATAGCTGCGCCGTCGTACGAATATTCCCCGACAGAAAGAATATTCCACGACCAAACGAATATTCCCCGACAACAATGATTATTTTATAACCACTTGCTTATTTTAAAAAAATTCATATATCACCCTTAACTTTAACTTTTATCAATTTAACCATTTACTGAATAGTAATTATAAAAAAAATTGAATACTTTTATTTCATAAAATTCGGGGTCTTACAATCTCCCCTCCTTATGAAATTTCGTCCTCGAAATTTACGTACCTGGTATTTCAAAGAGTTGAGAATACCTTCCTTTCATTTCAGATTCCATCTTCTCTGTCATCATAATTTCTCCATTGCTCATCTCCTGTATTTCAAATATCATTCTAGAATACAGCTTCAAAACAAGGGTTAATTTAACAAATTAACATATCACATAATATCCCGATATTATGACTGACCAACAAATAAGCTTAGGTAGGACACACTAGCGAAGGATTTACTCATCTCTCCCCCCTAGTTGTATTCCCCGATCTCTGCCAGAGATCATATCCCTAACCTCTGATACCACCTGTGACAAATGTCCCATCAGTGGACAGCACCTCACAGTGGTACCTATCAGTTTGCCACCGCAGAACGGCGTCCCCTACGGAGAGTCTGGCTTCGGTGCATCCCCCATCAACAGGAAGTCACCAGCGAGAGGCTCGGGGCTCTTTACTTATAGCTCTGATACCAAATGTAACGACCCCAAAATAGGTCCATTCCATCCAACCTATTCTGAGTCGCCAAATACATGGTACAGAAAAAACTACAACTTTATTACAACAATTGTCGTGCAAAATACAACAACACATATGCTGTGAGTTTGGATACAAATATATACCAAATGTGACTCATGTTCCAACCGTGGACATCACCTCACAATAACACCTTACATAAAGGTATAGTCAAAAACTGTTTTAGAAATTAGAATCTTTGGGAAGTGCTCAAGGAAACCTTCGTACATGGGAGGCCACGCGTCTAGGTTATGATAGATATCATATGGCCACAGAATTATCCTTGGTTGACCCAATAGACCCCAAAGAAAAACGAGAAGATTACTATCATATTCTTCCCAATGGTGAGTCTTCTCTTGACTTATCATTATCTCCACTGTCTCTAATTGAGAATTATACTTCAAACAAACACCAAGATTATATAGGTAGTGCCCATAGATATACTCAGCAAGTGGATGAGCACAACCCTGTCTTATGATGACACGAGGTTGTATGTCATTAGACATCTTGTATGATAGTGACAAAACACCCTTCCAACGTTGGGTTCGCCTCACCCTATTTTCTTCACCAAATATAACTACTAAATGATGACCACCGTTCTATTCCCTTGTTACCCCCGCTCGACCCAGCTACACTCTTATTACCTGAAAGGAATTGTGAAGCAAAAGGGTGAGCACAACTAGCTCAGTAAAGAATATCATGACTAAAGATAATTCAATTATCAATAGCCTTCATCAACAATAAATCAGAGATTTAGAACATATGGTAAATGATAAAAATTTCAACCATAGTTGCAGCGGAACGAGCAATCCATTAGAAGAGTCAAATAGACTATAAAGTCTATTATCTTCTCCATGTTAAAAATCCACCAACAATATTTTATCCATGTAACATCACTCAACAGTTCCTTTCCACAATCATATGAATAACTCATAATCATAATTGTGACTATAAATTTTTCTTCGCACCCAGGACGAAGAATATTTTCATCACCTGTCTTTACCTGAAACATCAAAGATCATGGTTATACCAAATCACAGTTCCTGTTTATAATCATACTAACAAATCCATCTTTGCACTACGGGCCAAAGATATTCATCAACAAACCATCTTTGCACTACGGGCCAAAGATATTCAACAACAGTTCATCTTTGCACTACAGGCCAAAGATATTCATCAACAGGCCATCTTTGCACTACATGCCAAAGATATTCATCAACAATTCATATTTGCACTACAGGCCAAATATATTCATATCTCAAAGAAATATATAATCATTTCAGAATTTATATAAACAATAATTATAACCATGTTGATCAATTCACCTTTGCACTTAAGCTTAAGATATTCAATTATAAATTCAATGGTCATGATCATACCAGTCACAATTCAACTTTGCACTACAGGCCAAAGAGAACCCTAGTCATGATCATACCAATAATCTACCCATCTTTACACTCCAGTGAAAGAGAATTTCAACATCAGGGTTATAAAAATGTTATATATGATGATAAAAATAATATGATCAACATATAGTTTTAATCTCAAGAGTAATATTCGTAATTCATGAATAGTAAATCGTGAATAGTAACTCATGAATAGTAACCCCGACACAAAAGATAGAAATTCCACAATAAAATCCATACCAATATTTCGGTATAATGATATTGAAAGAATAACATTACTTAAATTTATAAACAATTTATTTAAATTGTTTACACTTTACTAATTAATGCATTTAATCATCATAAAATGCCAACTCTTAAGATTTCATCATCAATAACCAAAACCCTCATCAAAAATCTGCATATACCTCATATAGGATTCTCAAGCCATAAAATCCTATTTTCCAATTTTCTTACTTCACAAAACATATTTAATTCATTTACTCATAACTAGACCATTTTCATGAAAAATACCAAATCAGTTCCAAAAATATTTCTTTTCTGAGATTTAGCATAATATAGTCCCATAGTGAACATATATTTTTCTCAGAATTTTTAAAAGTCATTTACTATTTTTCATATGGCCAAAATAGCCGAATATTTAGACATTTATCAAAAATTATACTTTTGTCCAAAAATTCTGAAATTTACAGAGTATACTTCTATCATATACATGTACTCCCAATAAAAATTTCATCAATTTTGGAGTTAACCACAAGGAATTATAAGCTGTTACTTTTAAAATAGTCTTTTCTCATAAAATTCATAACTCTCAATCTATACATCCAAAAATCACCATTTTTGGACACAATCAAGAAAACTCATCAAAATATCATTTCAAATTTTTCCAGAATTTTTGAAGATCAGAAAAATTACGAAACTGAAAATCATAACAACCCTTAAAATCCCTTAATATCCCTTACTATCCCTTACAATCCTTACTATCCCTTACCTCAAAAGAGCAGTACTTCTGACTGGATATCGGATATGATGCTGAAGGAAACTTGCACTGATGAATAGCAACTCACCAAGTATCTAAATACTCACAAAATATGCTTCATAATATAGAGAGAGAAAGAGAGAAAGCTTATGTTTCTGGTGTGATTTTCAATTCTAACTTAGCCCTCTATTTATAGGAAAATTTTGGTAGGTTTGACCTGCAACCTGATGGCTTTACCTGCTACTATTCCCACCCACCACATTTGAAATATAATTCAGCACATTTCTTCACCAACCACAAGTGGGGCCCACCAATTCTAGAATTTTCCACCAAAATGATAAACTCCGAAAATTCAACAATTTCTGAACCAGTCATCTCGTAAAATTCATAATAAATCATACGTTCATTTTTAACGGTTCAAAATTTGTGGGCATATACTCAACTTATATATGTATAACATATCCAAAAATTACCACGATCCAACGGTCGGATTAAAAATTATAACCCCCGCAAAATATCTCAAAAACCCTGATTTTTAATACCTCCATTCCGACAAAAATACGGATAAAAATCTCAACATTAACTCCTTCATTTTTAACCACAAAAATATATCCCTCATTTATATCCACATAAAATAAATATTTTCTTATCATATGAATCAATAATTAATTATTCACAAATAATATTACAGAATCACATTTATGACAACCAGGCCGTTCCCAGGAAAGAGGGGGCTTTCCAATAAGAATTTCTCCTTACTGGCGCGCAATTAGATGACCAAACCTCTCCTTAGACAGAACTTTCTAGACATTGCCAATAATGTTATCTAATAATATTATTCAAATAATATGAATTATTGATCTGATAAAGGAAAATACTGTGCAGCAACAATTATTGAAACAACAATAATATAAAATATCAACGCAGCAATTATTGAATCAATAAAATAAAATATTGAACAGTAATTACTGTAACAATTATTGAGTAGTGCCTTCTTACGTAAGAATCAATAATTTCAAAAATACTATGCAATACCGTGTGCTACTGTGCAATAACGCGTATTACTGTATTTTAACCACCGGGTATTTCAACAGTGTTAACGGTAACAACTACGCCGTTATTTGTAAAAACTCAAATTTGTCGTTTTCCTTCACCCGACAGTTATTCGTTATGGGGCCCACAAATAGCTGCGCCGTCGTACGAATATTCCCCGACAGAAAGAATATTCCACGACCAAACGAATATTCCCCGACAACAATGATTATTTTATAACCACTTGTGTATTTTGAAAAATTTTCACATTTCACCCATAACTTTAATTTTTTATCAATTTAACCATTTACTGAATTGTAATTATAAGAAAAATTGAATACTTTTATTTCATAAAATTCGGGGTCTTACAGTTACTATTCACGAGTTACTATTCACGAGTTACTATTCATGAGTTACTAATCACGAGTTACTATTCATGAGTTACTATTCATGACAAAATTAGTTTCTTTTTCTAACTAAATTATAGTTGATTTATGAATATTACTCTTGAAATTAAATCCATATTTTGATCATATTATTTTTTTTATCATATATAACATTTTTATAACCCTGATGTTAAAATTCTCTTTCACTTGAGTGTAAAGATGAGTAGATTATTGGTATGATCATGACTTTGGGTTCTCTTTGGTCAGTAGTGCAAAGTTGAATTATTGACTGGTATGATCATGACCGTTGAATTTATAATTGAATATCTTTAGCTTAAGTGCAAAGGTGAAATGATCAACATGGTTATAATTATTATTTATATAAATTCTGAAATGATTATATATTTCTTTGAGATATTAATATATTTGGCCTGTAGTGCAAATATGAACTGTTGATGAATATATTTGGCCTGTTGTGTAAATATGAACTGTTGAGGAATATCTTTGGTCTATAGTGCAAAGATGAATTGTTGATGAATATCTTTGGCCCGTAGTGCAAAGATGACCTGTTGTTGAATATCTTTGGCCAGTAGTGCAAAGATGAACTGGTGACGAATATCTTTGGCCCGTAGTGCAAAGATGAAGTTATTAGTATGATTATGAACATGAACTGTGATTTGGTATAACTATAATCTTTGATGTTTTAGGTAAAGACATGTGATGAAAATTATCTTCGTCCTGGGTGCGAAGAGGAATTTAGAATCACAATCATGATTATGAGTTATTCATATGTTTGTGGACCAGAACTGTTGATTGATGTTACAAGGATAAAATATTGTTAGTAGATTTTTAACATGGAGAAGATAATAGACTTTATGGTCTATTTGACTCTTCTAATGAATTGCTCGTTCCGCTGTAACTATGGTTGAAATTTTTATCATCTACCATATGTTCTAAATCTCTGATTTATAACTGTTGAAGGCTATTGATAATTTATTTATCTTTAGTCATGATATTCTTTACTGGGCTAGTTGTGCTCACCCTTCTATTTCACAATTTCTTTCAGGTAATAAGAGTGTAGCTGGGTCGAGCGGGGGTAACAAGGGAATAGAACTGTGGTCATCATTTAGTAGTTATATTTGGTGAATCAAATAGGGTGAGGCGAACCCAACGTTGGAAGGGTATTTTGTCACTATCATACAAGATGTCTAATGACATATAACCTCGTGTCATCATAAGACAGGGTTGTGCTCATCCACTTGCTGAGTATATTTACGAGCACTACCTATATAATCTTGGTGTTTGTTTGAAGTATAATTTTCAATTGGAGACAGTGGAGATAATGATATGTCAAGAAAAGACTTACCATTGGAAAGAATATGATAGTAATCTTCTCGTTTTTCTTTGGGGTCTATTGGGTCAACCAATGATAATTCTGTGGACATATGATATCTATAATAACCTAGATGCATGGCCTCCCATGTACGAAGGTTTCCTTGAGCACTTCCCAAAGATTTTAATTTCTAAAACAGTTTTTGACTATACCTTTATGTAAGATGTCATGGTGACATGCTACCCAAGTTGGTGTCAAGAGTCACAATTGATATATATATTTGTATCAAAACTCACAACACATGAGTTGTTGTATTTTGCATGACAATTGTTGTAATAAAGTTGTAGTTATTTTCTGTACCATGTATTTGGCGACTCAGAATGGGTTGGATGGAATGGACCTATTTTGGGTTCGTCACAGTTGGTATCAGAGCTTAGGGATATGGTCTCTGGCGGAGATCGAGGAATATAACTAGGAGGGGAGAGATGAGTAAATCATTTGCTAGTGTGTCCTACCTAAGCTTAATTGTTGGTTGGTCATAATATATGGATATTATGTAATACGTTAATTTGCTTAATTAACCTTTATTTTATGGCAGTATTTGAGAATGGCAGCTGAGAATGCTAACAATGGAGTGAATGAGACTGTGGGGATACCTCTAATCACTAACCATGATAATGTGATGTCAGACGAAGAAGGAATTAGAGATATTCTTGTGGTGAGTGAAGAATTGATAGTTGCACCCGAGATAGTCGCAGAGGTAACAGCTGAGAGTGAGGAAGAAGAGGTACCTGAGGAGAATTTATTAGAGGTATTATATGATTAAAATATAGAATTTTAAAATCGTATTCATGAGTTAGAAGAGCAGGCTGAAGAACGACAGGCGGTCGTGGAGCAAAAGGATGCAATAATTCAAGCTTTTGTTACCCGATATGTGATGCTTGAACAGAAGCATTCTTTGGCAGAGTATAAGATGATAAAGATGGAATCTGAGCTGAAAGAAGAAAAAACTGAACGAGTAAGAATGAGTGATACATGTGTAAAAGCCACACGACGCATTGATATTGTGTAAAGAGATGTCCGATCTAAAAAGGCTAAAATAGATGATATGTATTTCTCTTTTTGGACAGCAATTGGGAGAGCCCAACATCGAGTTTTGAATTACCCTGTACAGAGCGGTCAACCTGAATTCGATATGGATCGAAGATTGATGATTCAGATCATGAATCAAGAGTACGACGAGGCAGTTGAGGGAGGATTATGCCCTATAGAAAAGTATATTCCAACGGTAGTGATGACGCCAAATGCTGCCCCAGACAAGTCAAAGCCGAGTAGTTCGAGGGATGGCGGTTGTCATGACTTCCCAATAAGTGAAGAACCCAAATGAAGTTACCACGGGAGATGAGCAATGGAGAAATCATGATGACCCGGGAGATAGAATCTGAAATGAAAGCAAGGTATTCTCAACTTTTCGAAATACCAGGTACGTAAATTTCGGGGACGAAATTTCATAAGGAGGGGAGATTGTAAGACCCCAAATTTTATGAAATAAAAGTATTCAATTTTTCTTATAATTACAATTCAGTAAATGGTTAAATTGATAAAAAGTTAAAGTTAAGGGTGATATATGAATTTTTTTTCAAAATACACAAGTGGTTATAAAATATTCATTTTTGTCGGGGAATATTCGTTTGGTCGTGGAATATTCTTTCTGTAGGGGAATATTCGTACAACGGCGCAACCATTTATGGGCCCCATAACAGAATAACTGTCGGATGAAGAAAACGACAAAATTGAATTTTTATAAATAACGACGTAATTGTTATCGTTAACACTGTTGGAATACCCGGTGGTTAAAATATAGTAATACGCGTCGTTGCACAGTAGCACACGGTATTGCATAGTATTTTTGAATTATTGATTCTTACGTAAGAAAGAACTACTCAATAATTGTTATAGTAATTACTGTTCAATATTTTATTTTATTGATTCAATAATTGCTGCGTTGATATTTTATATTATTGTTGCTCAATAATTGTCACTGCACAGTATTTTCTATTATCAGATCAATAATTCATATTATTTGAATAATATTATTAGATAGCATTATTGGCAATGTCTAGAAAGTTCTGTCAAGGAGAGGTTTTGTGACGCCCCCAAAATTAGGTATACGTCACCCATCTTGGGTTGCCAGATACATGGTACATAATACAAATACAACTTACTAATACAACTATCGTGTACAATACGACAAAACATAAACTGTGAGTTTGAATACAAATATTGTATTCTAGAGAGTATTCATACTCAAAAGGAGTCCTCATTACAATTATTATCACACTATTACATAGAATAGTGAGGACTACTAATGCTATCATCTGGTCCATCACTCCGTTTCCCGACTCGTCCCAGCTATATTCTCATTTCCTGAAGAGAACCGTGAAAGAAAGGGTGAGCTCAACTAGCCCAGTAAGAAATATTATGACTAAGATAATGCAGAATAAATTATCATTAGTCTACAATAATGTTAAACTAATAAAATACAATAGACATCAAGTTTAACTGCAGCGGATCAAGCAATCCATTAAAAGAGTCAAGTAGAGAATAAAATCTACTATCTTTTATGATTTAAAAGGTTTTTTATGAATTTTATCACTGGGACTCAGCTTAATAAATAATCCACATCATCGAATCACCCCTGCACTACGGCCAAGGATATTCTTTAGTATCACGACCACGAATTATCCATGCACTACGGCTAAAGATAATCATGTTTTCATCAACGATCCTGATCATGCCATAAAACAATTCATCTCTGCACTGCGACCAAAGAGAATCCATAGCCATAATCATACCAAAAACTGTCCATCAATGCACTACGGGCCAATGAGGAATTTTTCCACATCATTTATAACATTACGGTTATGATTATACCGAATAATCCCTGGTCATAATCATACCAAGTCCATCTATGCGCTACAGGCCACAGATGACTTTCAACAAAATATAAACATGAGGATGATGACAATGATATAAGAATTCAATAAAACAAGTTCAAGAATTAATTTATCCGAGAATTAACAACGTCCAAATTGTCAATATGATACTGCTTTGTGGAGTAAAATTCAAGAATTCTTAGAAGAATATTTTCATGAAAAGATACTAGATGAAGCGTAAATATCAAAGATATTCCACTAATTTAATAGAGTATAGAAGTCAAAGTTTTAACCAACTGAGTATAATAAAGAATAGAACCAGGTCCGGCGTAAAACGCACAGACAGGATATTCCAACAGAATAATAATAAAGACGGAACCAGGTCCGGTGTAAAACACACAGACAAGATGTTCCAACAGAATAATAATAAAGAAGGAACCAGGTCTGGTGTAAAACACACAGACAGGATGTTCCAACAGAATAATAATAAAGACGGAACCAGGTCCGGCGTAAAGCACAGACAGGATGTTCCAACAGAATAATAAAGAATTGAATAACAGAAGAATTTCACCAAGTATATGGTAGCCCGCATATACAGGTTATTCCAACAGAATAATAAATAATGGAATAACAGAAGTTCTCTTCATGAATACAAAAGAAATAACACCCCTTACGGGTACAATAAATAATATCCCTTATCGTAAAAGAAACTTGATATAAGAGTAGGGAAGTAGCAGAATACTTTTCTTCTTTTTCTCTATAATTTTCTCTCTTTAGAGTTTCAATAAATTTGTAAGAAATAATGAAGGAATGAGCTTCTATTTTTTGGAGAATGGAAGTGCACTGTTCATGAACGAAATTATTTTGCAGCATTATTTCTTCTATCAACTAACAACTAAGTCAAACAACTAATCAATAAGATTTCAACAAAAATTAAAATATAATACATATATATAAACACATGTTTTCAACTTATATATATCAATATTATTTATACACCACTTAATTTTTCTCCCCCGTAACTAACATCAATCCCCCACCCGCCCAATAATCAAATTCACTACACTCTTACACATTACTATCACACACAAACACATCTTACACCCATCACTTTCATATAATTACTTTTCCACCATTTTCCACTCACACACATCACTTTCACCCTTCCTTTTCTTCCACCACTCTCCACTCACACATATAATATTATATATATACACACACATCACAATCTTATATATATAAACTCCTTCCCCTACGTAACTCTCTCCCACCCCCATTTCTAAAATCAGCTTTTCAACACATATGGGCCCCACATGTGGGCCCCACCTTTAAATAAATTCTACCGATTATTTTAAAAAATAGGTAAATGGGAGTCTATAAAATAAGCAAAACTGAGTAACTTCTCACATAAGTATCAATAATCACTATCGTGTGCTACTATGCAACCACGCGTATTACTGTACTTTTACTACCGAGTAGTTCAACAGTATTAACGGTAAAACTTCCGCCATTATTTTCATAAGAATATTTTTGTCATTTTCTCAATCTGACAATAATTCTGTTGTGGGGTCCACCAATGATTGTGCCATTGTACGAATATTCTCTGACACAAAGAATATTCCCTGACCAATAGAATATAATATGACAACTTGCATACTTTGCAAAATATATAAATACTACCCACAACTATAACATTATCTCAAATCCACACCATAATATTAAAAAAATATTTCGAGAAATTTAAATATTTATTCATAAAATCTGGGGTCTCACAATCTCCCCTCCTCATGGAATTTCGCCCTCGAAATTTACGTACGTGCCTGGTATGCCGAACAGGTGAGGATACCTTGACTTCAAACTCTTGAGGTATAACCTTTGAGCGTTGAATATGATCCTTCTTATCCAAGATGTTAACACGTATCTCCTCATACGTTAAATCTTCTGTTATCTCGTCCGGTTCTAAATTAATAATGTGGTTCGGGTAGTCCACATTTTTACGTAACATCGATACGTAAAAAAAAATGTTCTGAACACGCAACATACTTGGTGGTAAAACGAGTCTATAATCCACAGTTCCTACTTCATCGAGGATTTCAAATGGGCCAATTAAATCGAGGGTTGATATTTTCTCTCTTCGTCGATTCTTGCTTCTAGAATAATGCCCTCTTGAACCTTCTCTATTCATCTGCTCCGAGTATGTAGCTTGAGCGGCTTTAACTTTTTTGATTAAAGTCGATTCTACTCGTATATTCGTTATCTTCACGTGGATTTGTATATTCGCACTTGTAACCGCATACGATCTTCTACTCAACGCGTCAGCTACCACGTTCGCAATTCCACGATGATATTGCATGGTACGATCGTAATCCTCAACAGCTCGAGCCAACGTCTTTGGCGCATGTTACGTTCGCTTTAGTTGAAGAAATATTTGAGGGTTTAAGAAATGGATTTTGTACTGGGGTCAATACAAAATTCGATTTCACGCTCTAGGGGTAAGCTAAGAAGTCCTTCGAGAATACGTCAGGAGATTTATTAAAAATAGAAATATCATTTAAATACTATGACTCTCATCCAAGACTTGGATATCACATGAAATAAAGGTTTCTACTAACGAAGTTTCATTCGATAAGTCAAAGTCTAATCTCTCTGGAGTCAAATTTAAACGTTGAGCGCAAGCAAGAGAGATAAAAGAATGGGTAGAACCGGTATCTAATAAGGTATAAACTTCGCAAGAATTTATAATTAACTAACCCATGATAACTTCGTTCGATTTCTCGTTAGGGTAATTCAAAACTCGATGCTGGATTTTCCCAATTGCTGTCGAAAAAATTACATATAATCTATTTTAGCTTTCTTGGATCGGACTTCTCTTTCCACAATATCAACGCGTCGTGCGGCTTTTACCCATGCATCTTTCATTCTCACTCGTTCAGTTATTTCTTCTTTCAGCTGCTCCTTGACATTTGAATTCTCAGATTCCAGCTTTAATATCATATACTCTACCAAAGAGTGCTTCTGTTCAACCATCGCACATCGGGTAATAAAATTTTGAATTGTTGCATCCCTTTGTTCTACGACCGCCTGTCGTTCTTCAACCTGCTCTTCTAACTCATGAATATGATTTTGCAATTCTATATTTTGATTAATAAGTTCTTCTAATAAATCAACCTCAGGTTCCTCTTCTTCCTCACTCTCAGTTGCTACCTTTGCGACTAGCTTGAGTGCAACTTTTAATTCCTCAATCACCACATGGATATCTCTAATCACATTAACCTGGTTGGTGATTAGAGGTGTCTCCACGTTCTCATGTGCTTCATTGCCTATCTCAACATTTTCGGATGCCATTTGCAAATACTGCCATAGAACAAAGGTTAATCGACATGTAACATATTATTCCTATATTCTGACCGACCAATTAAATACCAAATAAACTTAGGTAGGTCATACTAGCGAAGGAATTTCTCGTCTCTCCCCTCCTAGTTCTATTCTCACATCTTAGCCAGGGATCATATCCCTAAGCTCTGATACCAACTGTGATGCCCCCAAAATTAGGTATACGTCACCCATCTTGGGTCGCCAGATACATGGTATAGAATACAAATACAACTGTCGTGTACAATACGACAAAACATAAAATGTGAGTTTGAATATAAATATTGTCTTCTAGAGAGTATTCATACTCAAAAGGAGTTCTCATTACAATTATTATCACACTATTACATAGAATAGTGAGGACTACTAATGTTATCATCTGGTCCATCACTCCGTTTTTCGACTCGTCCCAGCTATATTCTCATTCCTGAAGAGAACCGTGAAAGAAAGGGTGAGCTTAACTAGCCCAGTAAGAAATATTATGACTAAGATAATGCAGAATAAATTATCACTAGTCTTCAACAATGTTAAACTGATAAAATACAATAGACATCAAGTTTAACTGCAGCAGATCAAGCAATCCATTAAAAGAGTCAAGTAGAGATTAAAATCTACCATCTTCTATGATTTAAAAGGTTTTTCGTGACTTTTATCGCTGGGACTCAGCTTAATAAATAATCCACATCATCGAATCACCCCTGCACTATGGCCAAGGATATTCTTTAGTATCACGACCACGAATTACCCATGCACTACGGCTAAAGATAATCATATTTTCATCAACGGTCCTGATCATGCCATAAAATAATTCATCTCTGCACTACGGCCAAAGAGAATCCATAACCATAATCATACCAAAAACTGTCCATCAATGAACTACGGGCCAATGAGGACTTTTTTCACATCATTTATAACATTACGGTTATGATTATACCGAATAATCCCTGGTCATAATCATACCAAGTCCATCTCTGCACTACAGGCCACATATGACTTTCAACAAAATATAAATATGAGGATGATGAAAATGATATAAGAATTCAATAAAACAAGTTCAAGAATTAATTTATCCAAGAATTAACAACGTCCAAATTGTCAATATGATACTGCTTTGTGGAGTAAAATTCAAGAATTCTTAGAAGAATATTTTCATGAAAAGATGCTAGATGAAGCGCAAATATCAAAGATATTCCACTAATTTAATAGAGTATAGAAGTCAAAGTTTTAACCAACTGAGTATAATAAAGAATGGAAAAACAAAAGAAATCACCATGCATGCGATAGACCGCACAGACAGGTTATTCCAACAGAATAATAAATAATTGAACCATGTCCGACGTAAAACGCACAGACAGGATATTCCAACAGAATAATAATAAAGACAGAACCGGGTCCGGTGTAAAACACACAGACAGGATGTTCTAACAGAATAATAATAAAGACGGAACCAGGTCTGGTGTAAAACACACAGACATGATGTTCCAACAGAATAATAATAAAGATGGAACCAGGTCCGGCGTAAAGCACAGACAGGATGTTCCAACAGAATAATAAAGAATTGAATAACAGAAGAATTTCACCAAGTATAGGGTAGCCCGCGTATACAGGTTATTCCAACAGAATAATAAATAATGGAATAACAGAAGTTCTCTTCATTAATACAAAAGAAATAACACCCCTTACGGGTACAACAAATAATATCCCTTACCGTAAAAGAAACTTGATATAAGAGTAGGGAAGTAGCAGAATACTTTTCTTCTTTCTCTCTATAATTTTCTCTCTCTAGAGTTTTAGTGAATTTGTAAGAAATAATGAAGGAATGAGCTTCTATTTATAGGAGAATGGAAGTGCACTGTTCATGAACGAAATTATTTTGCAGCATTATTTTTTCAATCAACTAACAACTAAGTCAAACAACTAACCAATAAGATTTTAACAAAAATTAAAATATAATACATATATATAAACACATGTTTTCAACTTATATATATCAATATTATATATACACCACTTAATTTTTCTCCCCCATAACTAACATCAATCCCCCACCTACCCAATAATCAAATTCACTACACTCTTACACATTACTATCACACACAAACACATCTTACACCCATCACTTTCATATATTTACTTTTCCACCATTTTCCACTCACACACATCACTTTCACTTTTCCTTTTCTTCCACCACTCTCCACTCACACATATAATATTATATATATACACACACATCACAATCTTATATATATAAACTCCTTCCCCTACGTAACTCTCTCCCACCCCCATTTCCAAAATCAGTTTTTCAACACATATGGGCCGCACATGTGGCCCCCACATGTGGGCCCCACCTTTAAATAAATTCTACCGATTATTTTAAAAAATAGGTAAATGGGAGTCTATAAAATAAGCAAAACTGAGTAACTTCTCACATAAGCATCAATAATCAATATCGTGTGCTACTATGCAACCACGCGTATTACTGTACTTTTACTACCGAGTAGTTCAACAGTATTAACGGTAAAACTTCCGCCATTATTGTGACAATCCCAAAATAGGTCCATTCCATCCAACCCATTCTGAGTCGCCAAATACATGGTACAGAAAATAACTACAACTTTATTACAACAATTGTCGTGCAAAATACAACAACACATATGCTGTGAGTTTGGATACAAATATATACCAAATGTGACATTGGACACCATCATGTGTCAGCACCTCACAAAGGTACCTTACATAAAGGTATAGTCAAAAACTGTTTTAGAAATTAGAATCTTTGGGAAGTGCTCAAGGAAAACCTTCGTACATGGGAGGCCACGCGTCTAGGTTATGATAGATATCATATGGCCACAGAATTATCCTTGGTTGACCCAATAGACCCCAAAGAAAAACGAGAAGATTACTATCATATTCTTCCCAATGGTGAGTCTTCTCTTGACATATCATTATCTCTACTGTCTCTAATTGAGAATTATACTTCAAACAAACACCAAGATTATATAGGTAGTGCTCGTATATATACTCAGCAAGTGGATGAGCACATCCCTGTCTTATGATGACACGAGGTTGTATGTCGTTAGACATCTTGTATGATAGTGGCAAACCACCCTTCCAACGTTGGGTACACCTTACCCTATTGGATTCACCAAATAAAACTACTAAATGAACTTTTCTATACTGCTTCGGGAGAACATCCACAGCTAGAGACCACCGTTCTATTTCCCGTTACCCCCGCTCGACCCAGCTACACTCTTATTACCTGAAAGGAATTGTGAAGCAAAAGGGTGAGCACAACTAGCTCAGTAAAGAATATCATGACTAAAGATAATTCAATTATCAATAGCCTTCATCAACAATAAATCAGAGATTTAGAACATATGGTAAATGATAAAAATTTCAACCATAGTTGCAGCGGAACGAGCAATCCATTAGAAGAGTCAAATAGACTATAAAGTCTATTATCTTCTCCATGTTAAAAATCCACCAACAATGTTTTATCCCTGTAACATCAATCAACATTCTTTCCACAATCATATGAATAACTCATAATCATAATTGTAGTTCTAAATTTTTCTTCTCATCCAGGACGAAGATAATTTTCATCACCTGTCTTTACCTGAAACATCAAAGATCATGGTTATACCAAATCACATTTCCTGTTCATAATCATACTAATAAATTCATCTTTGCACTACGGCCAAAGATATTCATTTGTATCACCAGTTGGTCATGTTTATCTCAACATCTGTTCATCTTTGCACTACTGGCCAAAGATATTCAACAACATGTCATCTTTGCACTACGGGCCAAAGATATTCATCAACAATTCATCTTTGCACTACAGGCCAAAGATATTCATCAATATTTCATCTTTGCACTACAGGCCAAATATATTAATATCTCAAAGAAATATATAATCATTTCAGAATTTATATAAACAATAATTATAACCATGTTGATCAATTCACCTTTGCACTTAAGCTTAAGATATTCAATTATAAATTCAATGGTCATGATCATACCAGTCACAATTCAACTTTGCACTACAGGCCAAAGAGAACCCTAGTCATGATCATACCAATAATCTACCCATCTTTACACTCCAGTGAAAGAGAATTTCAACATCAGGGTTATAAAAATGTTATATATGATGATAAAAATAATATGATCAACATATAGTTTTAATCTCAAGAGTAATATTCGTAACTCATGAATAGTAACCCCGACACAAAAGATAGAAATTCTACAATAAAATTCATACCAATATTTCGGTATAATGATATTGAAAGAATAACATTACTTAAATTTATAAACAATTTATTTTAATTGTTTACACTTTACTAATTAATGCATTTAATCATCATAAAATGCCAACTCTTACAATTTCATCATCAATAACCAAAACCCTCATCAAAAATCTGCATATACCTCATATAGGATTCTCAAGCCATAAAATCCTATTTTCCAATTTTCTTTCTTCACAAAACATATTTAATTCATTTACTCATAACTAGACCATTTTCATGAAAAATACCAAATCAGTTCCAAAAATATTTCTTTTCTGGGATTTAGCATAATATAGTCCCATAGTGAACATATATTTTTCTCAGAATTTTTAAAAGTCATTTACTATTTTTCATATGGCCAAAATAGCCGAATATTTAGACATTTATCAAAAATTGTACTTTTGTCTAAAAATTCTGAAATTTACAGAGTATACTTCTATCATATACATGTACTCCCAATAAAAATTTCATCAATTTTGGAGTTAACCACAAGGAATTATAAGCGGTTACTTTTAAAATAGTCTTTTCTCATAAAATTCATAACTCTCAATCTATACATCCAAAAATCACCATTTTTGGACACAATCAATAAAACTCATCAAAATATCATTTCAAATTTTTCCAGAATTTTTGAAGATCAGAAAAATTACGAAACTGAAAATCATAACAACCCTTAAAATCCTTAATATCCCTTACTATCCCTTACTATCCCTTACCTCAAAAGAGCAGTACTTCTGACTGGATATCGGATATGATGCTGAAGGAAACTTGCACTGATGAATAGCAACTCACCAAGTATCTAAAAACTCACAAAATATGCTTCATAATATAGAGAGAGAAAGAGAGAAAGCTTATGTTTCTGGTGTGATTTTCAATTCTAACTTAGCCCTCTATTTATAGGAAAATTTTGGTAGGTTTGACCTGCAACCTGATGGCTTTACCTGCTACTATTCCCACCCACCACATTTGAAATATAATTCAGCACATTTCTTCACCAACCACAAGTGGGGCCCACCAATTCTAGAATTTTCCACCAAAAATGATTTAAACCTGATTTCCGAATCAGTCATCTCTTAAAATTCATAACAAATCATACGTTCATTTTTAACGGTTCAAAATTTGTGGACATATACTCAACTTATATATGTATAACATATCCAAAAATTACCACGATCCAACGGTCGGATTAAAAATTATAACCCCCGCAAAATATCTCAAAAACCCTGATTTTTAATACCTCCATTCCGACAAAAATACGGATAAAAATCTCAACATTAACTCCTTCATTTTTAACCACAAAAATATATCCCTCATTTATATCCACATAAAATAAATATTTCCTTATCATATGAATCAATAATTAATTATTCACAAATAATATTACAGAATCACATTTATGACAACCAGGCCGTTCCCAGGAAAGAGGGGGCTTTCCAATAAGGATTTCTCCTTACTGGCGCGCAATTAGATGACCAAACCTCTCCTTAGACAGAACTTTCTAGACATTGCCAATAATGTTATCTAATAATATTATTCAAATAATATGAATTATTGATCTGATAAAGGAAAATACTGTGCAGCAACAATTATTGAAACAACAATAATATAAAATATCAACGCAGCAATTATTGAATCAATAAAATAAAATATTGAACAGTAATTACTGTAACAATTATTGAGTAGTGCCTTCTTACGTAAGAATCAATAATTTCAAAAATACTATGCAATACCGTGTGCTACTGTGCAATAACGCGTATTACTGTATTTTAACCACCGGGTATTCCAACAGTGTTAACGGTAACAACTACGCCGTTATTTGTAAAAACTCAAATTTGTCGTTTTCTTCACCCGACAGTTATTCGTTATGGGGCCCACAAATAGCTGCGCCGTCGTACGAATATTCCCCGACAGAAAGAATATTCCACGACCAAACGAATATTCCCCGACAACAATGATTATTTTATAACCACTTGCTTATTTTGAAAAAAATTCATATATCACCCATAACTTTAACATTTATCAATTTAACCATTTACTGAATAGTAATTATAAGAAAAATTGAATACTTTTATTTCATAAAATTCGGGGTCTTACAATCTCCCCTCCTTATGAAATTTCGTCCCCGAAATTTACGTACCTGGTATTTCAAAGAGTTGAGAATACCTTCCTTTCATTTCAGATTCCATCTTTCCTGTCATCATAATTTCTCCATTGCTCATCTCCTGTATTTCAAATATCATTCTAGAATACAGCTTCAAAACAAGGGTTAATTTAACAAATTAACATATCACATAATATCCCGATATTATGACTGACCAATAAGCTTAGGTAGGACACACTAGCGAAGGATTTACTCATCTCTCCCCTCCTAGTTATATTCCCGATCTCCGCCAGAGATCATATCCCTAAGCTCTGATACTACCTGTGACAAATGTCCCATCAGTGGACAGCACCTCACAGTGGTACCTATCAGTTTGCCACCGCAGAACGGCGTCCCCTACGGAGAGTCTGGCTTCGGTGCATCCCCCATCAACAGGAAGTCACCAGCGAGAGGCTCGGGGCTCTTTACTTATAGCTCTGATACCACCTGTGACAACCCCAAAATAGGTCCATTCCATCCAACCCATTCTGAGTCGCCAAATACATGGTACAGAAAATAACTACAACTTTATTACAACAATTATCGTGCAAAATACAACAACACATATGCTGTGAGTTTGGATACAAATATATACCAAATGTGACATTGGACACCATCGTGGACATCACCTCACAAAGGTACCTTACATAAAGGTATAGTCAAAAACTGTTTTAGAAATTAGAATCTTTGGGAAGTGCTCAAGGAAACCTTCGTACATGGGAGGCCACGCGTCTAGGTTATGATAGATATCATATGGCCACAGAATTATCCTTGGTTGACCCAATAGACCCCAAAGAAAAACGAGAAGATTACTATCATATTCTTCCCAATGGTGAGTCTTCTCTTGACTTATCATTATCTCCACTGTCTCTAATTGAGAATTATACTTCAAACAAACACCAAGATTATATAGGTAGTGCTCGTATATATACTCAGCAAGTGGATGAGCACATCCCTGTCTTATGATGACACGAGGTTGTATGTCATTAGACATCTTGTATGATAGTGGCAAACCACCCTTCCAACGTTGGGTACACCTTACCCTATTGGATTCACCAAATAAAACTACTAAATGAACTTTTCTATACTGCTTCGGAGAACATCCACAGCTAGAGACCACCGTTCTATTTCCCCGTTACCCCCGCTCGACCCAGCTACACTCTTATTACCTGAAAGGAATTGTGAAGCAAAAGGGTGAGCACAACTAGCTCAGTAAAGAATATCATGACTAAAGATAATTCAATTATCAATAGCCTTCATCAACAATAAATCAGAGATTTAGAACATATGGTAAATGATAAAAATTTCAACCATAGTTGCAGCGGAACGAGCAATCCATTAGAAGAGTCAAATAGACTATAAAGTCTATTATCTTCTCCATGTTAAAAATCCACCAACAATGTTTTATCCCTGTAACATCAATCAACATTCTGGTCCACAATCATATGAATAACTCATAATCATAATTGTAGTTCTAAATTCCTCTTCTCAGGACGAAGATAATTTTCATCACCTGTCTTTACCTGAAACATCAAAGATCATGGTTATACCAAATCACATTTCCTGTTCATAATCATACTAATAACTTCATCTTTGCACTACGGCCAAAGATATTCATTTGTATCACCAGTTGGTCATGTTTATCTCAACATCTGTTCATCTTTGCACTACTGGCCAAAGATATTCAACAACATGTCATCTTTGCACTACGGGCCAAAGATATTCATCAACAATTCATCTTTGCACTACAGGCCAAAGATATTCATCAACATTTCATATTTGCACTACAGGCCAAATATATTAATATCTCAAAGAAATATATAATCATTTCAGAATTTATATAAACAATAATTATAACCATGTTGATCAATTCACCTTTGCACTTAAGCTTAAGATATTCAATTATAAATTCAATGGTCATGATCATACCAGTCACAATTCAACTTTGCACTACAGGCCAAAGAGAACCCTAGTCATGATCATACCAATAATCTACCCATCTTTACACTCCAGTGAAAGAGAATTTCAACATCAGGGTTATAAAAATGTTATATATGATGATAAAAATAATATGATCAACATATAGTTTTAATCTCAAGAGTAATATTCGTAACTCATGAATAGTAACCCCGACACAAAAGATAGAAATTCTACAATAAAATTCATACCAATATTTCGGTATAATGATATTGAAAGAATAACATTACTTAAATTTATAAACAATTTATTTTAATTGTTTACACTTTACTAATTAATGCATTTAATCATCATAAAATGCCAACTCTTACAATTTCATCATCAATAACCAAAACCCTCATCAAAAATCTGCATATACCTCATATAGGATTCTCAAGCCATAAAATCCTATTTTCCAATTTTCTTTCTTCACAAAACATATTTAATTCATTTACTCATAACTAGACCATTTTCATGAAAAATACCAAATCAGTTCCAAAAATATTTCTTTTCTGGGATTTAGCATAATATAGTCCCATAGTGAACATATATTTTTCTCAGAATTTTTAAAAGTCATTTACTATTTTTCATATGGCCAAAATAGCCGAATATTTAGACATTTATCAAAAATTGTACTTTTGTCTAAAAATTCTGAAATTTACAGAGTATACTTCTATCATATACATGTACTCCCAATAAAAATTTCATCAATTTTGGAGTTAACCACAAGGAATTATAAGCGGTTACTTTTAAAATAGTCTTTTCTCATAAAATTCATAACTCTCAATCTATACATCCAAAAATCACCATTTTTGGACACAATCAATAAAACTCATCAAAATATCATTTCAAATTTTTCCAGAATTTTTGAAGATCAGAAAAATTACGAAACTGAAAATCATAACAACCCTTAAAATCCTTAATATCCCTTACTATCCCTTACTATCCCTTACCTCAAAAGAGCAGTACTTCTGACTGGATATCGGATATGATGCTGAAGGAAACTTGCACTGATGAATAGCAACTCACCAAGTATCTAAAAACTCACAAAATATGCTTCATAATATAGAGAGAGAAAGAGAGAAAGCTTATGTTTCTGGTGTGATTTTCAATTCTAACTTAGCCCTCTATTTATAGGAAAATTTTGGTAGGTTTGACCTGCAACCTGATGGCTTTACCTGCTACTATTCCCACCCACCACATTTGAAATATAATTCAGCACATTTCTTCACCAACCACAAGTGGGGCCCACCAATTCTAGAATTTTCCACCAAAATGATTTATAACCTGATTTCCGAATCAGCCACCTCTTAAAATTCATAACAAATCATACGTTCATTTTTAACGGTTCAAAATTTGTGGACATATACTCAACTTATATATGTATAACATATCCAAAAATTACCACGATCCAACGGTCGGATTAAAAATTATAACCCCCGCAAAATATCTCAAAAACCCTGATTTTTAATACCTCCATTCCGACAAAAATACGGATAAAAATCTCAACATTAACTCCTTCATTTTTAACCACAAAAATATATCCCTCATTTATATCCACATAAAATAAATATTTCCTTATCATATGAATCAATAATTAATTATTCACAAATAATATTACAGAATCACATTTATGACAACCAGGCCGTTCCCAGGAAAGAGGGGGCTTTCCAATAAGGATTTCTCCTTACTGGCGCGCAATTAGATGACCAAACCTCTCCTTAGACAGAACTTTCTAGACATTGCCAATAATGTTATCTAATAATATTATTCAAATAATATGAATTATTGATCTGATAAAGGAAAATACTGTGCAGCAACAATTATTGAAACAACAATAATATAAAATATCAACGCAGCAATTATTGAATCAATAAAATAAAATATTGAACAGTAATTACTGTAACAATTATTGAGTAGTGCCTTCTTACGTAAGAATCAATAATTTTAAAAATACTATGCAATACCGTGTGCTACTGTGCAATAACGCGTATTACTGTATTTTAACCACCGGGTATTCCAACAGTGTTAACGGTAACAACTACGTCGTTATTTGTAAAAACTCAAATTTGTCGTTTTCCTTCACCCGACAGTTATTCGTTATGGGGCCCACAAATAGCTGCGCCGTCGTACGAATATTCCCCGACAGAAAAAATATTCCACGACCAAACGAATATTCCCCGACAACAATGATTATTTTATAACCACTTGCGTATTTTGAAAAAAATTCATATATCACCCATAACTTTAACATTTATCAATTTAACCATTTACTGAATAGTAATTATAAGAAATATTGAATACTTTTATTTCATAAAATTCGGGGTCTTACAATCTCCCCTCCTTATGAAATTTTGTCCCCGAAATTTACGTACCTGGTATTTCAAAGAGTTGAGAATACCTTCCTTTCATTTCAAATTCCATCTTTCCTGTCATCATAATTTCTCCATTGCTCATCTCCTGTATTTCAAATATCATTCTAGAATACAGCTTCAAAACAAGGGTTAATTTAACAAATTAACATATCACATAATATCCCGATATTATGACTGTCTAATAAGCTTAGGTAGGACACACTAGCGAAAGATTTACTCATCTCTCCCCTCCTAGTTATATTTCCCGATCTCCGCCAGAGATCATATCCCTAAGCTCTGATACTACCTGTGACAAATGTCCCATCAGTGGACAGCACCTCACAGTGGTACCTATCAGTTTGCCACCGCAGAACGGCGTCCCCTACGGAGAGTCTGGCTTCGGTGCATCCCCCATCAACAGGAAGTCACCAGCGAGAGGCTCGGGGCTCTTTACTTATAGCTCTGATACCACCTGTGACAACCCCAAAATAGGTCCATTCTATCCAACCCATTCTGAGTCGCCAAATACATGGTACAGAAAATAACTACAACTTTATTACCACAATTGTCGTGCAAAATACAACAACAGATATGCCGTGAGTTTGGATGCAAATATATACCAAATGTGACATTGGACACCATCATGTGTCAGCACCTCACAAAGGTACCTTACATAAAGGTACAGTCAAAAACTGTTTTAGAAATTAGAATCTTTGGGAAGTACTCAAGAAAACCTTCGTACATGGGAGGCCACGCGTCTAGGTTATGATAGATATCATATGGCCACAGAATTATCCTTGGTTGACCCAATAGACCCCAAAGAAAAATGAGAAGATTACTATCATATTCTTCCCAATGGTGAGTCTTCTCTTGACATATCATTATCTCTACTGTCTCTAATTGAGAATTATACTTCAAACAAACACCAAGATTATATAGGTAGTGCTCGTATATATACTCAGTAAGTGGATGAGCACATCCCTGTCTTATGATGACACGAGGTTGTATGTCGTTAGACATCTTGTATGATAGTGGCAAACCACCCTTCCAACGTTGGGTACACCTTACCCTATTGGATTCACCAAATAAAACTACTAAATGAACTTTTCTATACTGCTTCGGGAGAACATCCACAGCTAGAGACCACCGTTCTATTTCCCCGTTACCCCCGCTCGACCCAGCTACACTCTTATTACCTGAAAGGAATTGTGAAGCAAAAGGGTGAGCACAACTAGCTCAGTAAAGAATATCATGACTAAAGATAATTCAATTATCAATAGCCTTCATCAACAATAAATCAGAGATTTAGAACATATGGTAAATGATAAAAATTTCAACCATAGTTGCAGCGGAACGAGCAATCAATTAGAAGAGTCAAATAGACTATAAAGTCTATTATCTTCTCCATGTTAAAAATCCACCAACAATGTTTTATCCCTGTAACATCAATCAACCATTCTGGTCCACAATCATATGAATAACTCATAATCATAACTGTAGTTCTAAATTCCTCTTCTCATCCAGGACGAAGATAATTTTCATCACCTATCTTTACCTGAAACATCAAAGATCATGGTTACACCAAATCACATTTCCTGTTCATAATCATACTAATAACTTCATCTTTGCACTACGGCCAAAGATATTCATTTGTATCACCAGTTGGTCATGTTTATCTCAACATCTGTTCATCTTTGCTCTACTGGCCAAATATATTCAACAACATGTCATCTTTGCACTACGGGCCAAAGATATTCATCAACAATTCATCTTTGCACTACAGGCCAAAGATATTCATCAATATTTCATCTTTGCACTACAGGCCAAAGATATTAATATCTCAAAGAAATATATAATCATTTCAGAATTTATATAAACAATAATTATAACCATATTGATCAATTCACCTTTGCACTTAAGCTTAAGATATTCAATTATAAATTCAATGGTCATGATCATACCAGTCACAATTCAACTTTGCACTACAGGCCAAAGAGAACCCTAGTCATGATCATACCAATAATCTATCCATCTTTACACTCCAGTGAAAGAGAATTTCAACATCAGGGTTATAAAAATGTTATATATGAGGATAAAAATAATATGATCAACATATAGTTTTAATCTCAAGAGTAATATTCGTAACTCATGAATAGTAACCCCGACACAAAAGATAGAAATTCTACAATAAAATTCATACCAATATTTCGGTATAATGATATTGAAAGAATAACATTACTTAAATTTATAAACAATTTATTTTAATTGTTTACACTTTACTAATTAATGCATTTAATCATCATAAAATGTCAACTCTTACAATTTATCATCAATAACCAAAACCCTCATCAAAAATCTGCATATACCTCATATAGGATTCTCAAGCCATAAAATCATATTTTCCAATTTTCTTTCTTCACAAAACATATTTAATTCATTTACTCATAACTAGACCATTTTCATAAAAAATACCAAATCAGTTCCAAAAATATTTCTTTTCTGAGATTTAGCATAATATAGTCCCATAGTGAACATATATTTTTCTCAGAATTTTTAAAAGTCATTTACTATTTTTCATATGGCCAAAATAGCCGAATATTTAGACATTTATCAAAAATTGTACTTTTGTCTAAATATTCTGAAATTTACAGAGTATACTTCTATCATATACATGTACTCCCAATAAAAATTTCATCAATTTTGGAGTTAACCACAATGAATTATAAGCGGCTACTTTTAAAATAGTCTTTTCTCATAAAATTCATAACTCTCAATCTATACATCCAAAAATCACCATTTTTGGACACAATCAATAAAACTCATCAAAATATCATTTCAAATTTTTCCAGAATTTTTGAAGATCAGAAAAATTACGAAACTGAAAATCATAACAACCCTTAAAATCCTTAATATCCCTTACTATCCCTTACTATCCCTTACCTCAAAAGAGCAGTACTTCTGACTGGATATCGGATATGATTGTGACGCCCCCAAAATTAGGTATACATCACCCATCTTGGGTCGTCAGATACAAAGTACAGAATACGAATACAACTTACTAATACAACTGTCGTGTATAATACGACAAAACATAAACTGTGAGTTTGAATACAAATATTATCTTCTAGAGAGTATTCATACTCAAAAGGAGTCCTCATTACATTTATTAACACACCATTACATAGAATAGTGAGGACTACTAACTAATACTATCATTCGGACCATCACTCCATTCCCCGACTTGCCCCAGCTACGTTCTCATTTCCTGAAGAGAACAGTGAAAGAAAGGGTGAGCTCAACTAGCCCAGTAAGAAATATTATGACTAAGATAATGCAGAATAAATTATCGTTAGCCTTCAACAATGTTAAACTGATAAAATATAATAGACATCAAGTTTAACTGTAGCGGAACAAGCAATCCATTAAAAGAGTCAAGTAGAAAATAAACTCTACTATCTTTTATGATTTAAAAGATTTTCCAACACTGTGATCGCTGAGACTCAGCTTAATAAAATAATCCACATCATCGAATCACCCCTGCACTACGGCCAAGGATATTCGTATATTCATTAATGGTCATGATCATGCCAACAACTGTCCATCAATGCACTACGGGCCAATGAGGACTTTTACCACATCATTTGTAACATTACGGTCATGATTACACCGAATAATCCCTGGTCATAATCATACCAAGTCCATCTATGCAATACATGCCACAGATGACTTTCAACATTTTATAAACATGAGGATGATGACAATGATATAAGAATTCAATAAAACAAGTTCAAGAATTAATTTATCCAGGAATTAACAACGTCCAAATTGTCAACATGATACTGCATTGTGGAGTAAATTTCAAGAATACTTAGAAGAATATTTTCTTGAAAAGATACTGGATGAAACGCAACTATCAAGGATATTCCACAAATTTCATGGAGTATAGAAGTCAAAACTTAACCAACTGAGTACAATAAAGAATGGAATAACAAAAGAAATCACCATGCATGCGATAGACCGCACAGACAGGTTATTCCAACAGAATAATAAATATTGGAACCAGGTCCGGCGTAAACGCACAGACAGGATATTCCGACAGAATAATAAATAATGGAACCAGGTCCGGTGTAAAACACACAGACAGGATATTCCAACAGAATAATAATAAAACGGAACCAGGTCCGGTGTAAAACACACAGACAGGATGTTCCAACAGAATAATAAACGGAACCAGGTCCGGTGTAAAACACACAGACAGGATGTTCCAACAGAATAATAGAAGAATGTCACCAAGTACAGGGTAGACCGCGTATACTGGTTATTCCAACAGAATAATAACAAATAGAATAACAGAAGTTCTCTTCATGAATATAAAAGAAATAATATTCCCTACCTTAAAAGAACTGGATATTGGAAAAGTGATGTAGCAGAATACTTTTATTCTCTCTCTCTTATTCTCTCTATACTTTCTCTCTCTATAACTTGAATGAATTCGTGAAAAATAATGAAGCCCTAGGCCTCTATTTATAGAAAAACTGAGGGTGGCTCTTGGTCTTAACGAAGGGTCAAATGACTCTTGGTCTTAACGAAGGGTCAAATGACTCTTGGTAATATTGAAGGGACAACTACTATTGACGAAAGTAATTACTATTGACCAAGGTAAATACTATTGACGAAGATAATTACTATTGACCAAGGTAAATACTATTGACGAAGATAATTACTATTGACCAAGGTAAATACTATTGACCAAGGTAAATACTATTGAAGAAGGTAATTACTATTGACCAAGGTAAATACTATTGACGACGGTAATTACTATTGACGACGGTAATTACTATTGACGACGGTAATTACTATTGACGACGGTAATTACTATTGACGAAGAGACTCTTAGATGATGACATATGGCCCCCCATAAAATAACCAAACTTACCACAACGTCTCAATAATATAACATATTATACAGATGATACTATGACAATAATTTAAGAGATATGATGCAGCAATTACTGTAGCAATAATTGAGTATAGCTGAGTGACTTCTCACGTAAGCATCAATAATCAATACCGTGTGCTACTATGCAACCACGCGTATTACTGTACTTTTACTACCGATTAGTTCAACAGTTTTAACGGTTTTAACGGTAACACCTCAGCCGTTATTTTTATAGAAAGATAATTTTGTCGTTTTCTCAATCCGACAATAATTCCGTTGTGGGGTCCACCAATGATTGTGCCGTCGTACGAATATTCCCCGACAAAAAGAATATTCCCCGACCAAACGAATATTTTATAACAACTTGCTTACTTTGAAAAATTTATATAACTATTATATCAAATCCACACCATAATATAAAAAAATTATTTCAAGAAAAATTAAATATTTATTCATAAAATCTGGGGTCTCACAATCTCCCCTCCTTATGGAATTTCGCCCTCGAAATTTACGTACGTACTTGGTATGCCGAACATGTGAGGATACCTTGACTTCACTTCAAATTCTAACTCTTGAGGTATAACCTTTAAGCATCGAATATGATCCTTCTTATCCAAGATGTTAACACGTATCTCCTCATATGTTAAATCTTTCGCTATCTCGTCCGGTTCTAAATTAATAATGTGGTTCGGGTCGTCCACATATTTACGTAACATCGATACGTAAAAAAAATATTTTGAACACGCAACATACTTGGCGGTAAAATGAGTCTATAGGCCACAGTTCCTACTTCATCGAGGATTTCAAATGGGCCAATTAAATCGAGAGTTGAGATTTCCTCTCTTCGTCGATTCTTGCTTCTAGAATAACGCCCTCTTGAACCTTCTTTTTCATATTTATCAGCTCTGAGTATGTAGCTTGAGCGGCTTTAACTTTATCGATTAAAGTCGATTTTAATCGTATATTTGTTATCTTCACGTGGGTTCGTATATTCGCACTTATAACCGTATACGATCTTCTACACAACGCGTCAGCTACCACGTTCGCTTTTCCACGATGTTATTGAATGGTATGATCGTAATCTTCAACAGCTCGAGCCAACGTCTTTGGCGCATAATACGTTCGTTTTAGTTGAAGAAATATTTGAGGGTTTAAGAAATGGGTTTTGTGCTGGGGTCAATATAAAATTCAATTTTACGCTCTGGGGTAGGCTAAGAAGTCTTCAAGAATACGTCAAGAAATTTATTAACAATAGAAATATCGTTCAAAACTGTGACCCTTATCCAAGACTTGGATAACACGTCACATTGATACCTATCAACTTGCCATCGTCATTTACAACGTCTCCTACGGAAAGTCTAGCTTCGGTGCATTCCACACCAGGAAGTCAACAACGAAAGGAACGGAGATTTTTACTTATGGCTTGATATGACAGTGATTGACTTTAGTGATTTGGTTACTTGAATTCGCATAATAGGTTGGTTAGGAATATGAAAGCTAACAACCTTACGAAAAGCATGATGAGCAGTTAACCAATCGTTTCCAAAAATTACATCAATGCAAGTATTTTCAAAGAGATAAGATCAATAGGTAACGTGAAAGTGTTGATTTGAACAAGATTTATAAATAGTGGAGGTAACAAAGGTTTCTCCCAACGAAATTTCAACAGAGAAATCAAAGTCTAATTTCTCCGGAGTTAAGTTCAAATATTGAACACAACTAGGTGAAATAAAAGAGTGAGTAGAACCGGTATCTAACACGGTATAGACTTCGCAAGAGTTTATGACTAACATACCCGTGATAATTTTATTCAGGTTCCTCGTCACGAAAAAAACGCTCTCTCTTAAACTACTGGCTTTGGCTTTTCTGGGACGATCTTTGGTGCCTCCATCCTATCTGAACTTGTCTTCTGTGAACGACAAAATCGGGCTAAGTGACCTTCTCTTCCACAATTATAGCATGCTTTGGATGGCATCGCGCAGTTTGGACTGATGTGTCCCTCCCCTCCGCATTTGAAGCATATGATAGGTGGTCGTTCTCCTTCCTTAACAACGGGTGCTGGTGCTGACGTCTTTCCATCATTGTTGAATTTTCTCTTCTTGAAATGACCATTCTTATTATTTTGACCATGATTACCATTGAAGTGGTTACCATTTCTGGCATGTTGATTCCCTCCATGCTTATTGTCACCGCTTTGATAACTGTTATCACCAGTATTATCATTTTTTCGGCTGCTCTCTTTTGGTTGCGTTGACTCGTTATCGCGCTCCACTAACTGAGCCCTATTCACAACATCTGAATATAAACACAGTTTATGAGAAATAAGATATTGACGTATCTCCGGTTTCAAACCTCTTAAAAACATCCGCGTCATTCTTTCTTCATTATCCACCAAGTGGGACGCAAACCGGGACAATTCGGCAAACTTGGCTTCGTACTGCGACACGGTCATGTTGTTTTGCTCCAACTTGATAAATTCCACCTCCTTCATGTGACGAATACTTTCGGGAAAGTACTTGTCATTGAACAGTTCTTGGAACTTCTCCCAAGACATCTTGAGTGCGTCAGGCTGGGTACGTTTTACAGATTCCCACCAGTAATCTGCCTCTTCACGCAACATAAAGGTGGCAAAGGGAACCTTTTGCTCCTCGGAGCATCCCAAGACATCAAATATCTTGGTGATCTGCTTTAACCACGTCTCCGCCTTAAGTGGTTCTGGCTTTCCCAAAAACTCCGGTGGTCCTAGCTCCTTGAATTGCTTAGCGGTGACCAACCGTGAGTTGTCATTGTTTCCTCCTTCATTTTGGATAGGAGCCGCTCTCGCCCGTTGTTGCATGAATTGCTCCTTGAACTGCTTAGCGGTGACCGTCCGAGAGTTATTTTGTTGTTGCATGAATTGCATAAAGTCTCTGACCATCCCATCATTCACCATTTCATCGGTGTTATTATTTTTATGAGGATTATTGTCCTCTGGTTGCACATTACCCTGAGCATTGATCATTGGTGATTCAATAGTCTCATGTGCTTCATTGTTTATCACAACATTTTCGGATGCCATTTGTAAATACTGCAACAAAACAAGGGTTAATTAACATATAACATATTATCCATATACTTTGACCGACCAATTAAATACCAAATAAACTTAGGTAGGTCATACTAGCGAAGGAATTCCCCGTCTCTCCCCTCCTAGTTCTATTCTCACATCCTAGCCAGGGATCATATCCCTAAGCTCTGATACCAACTGTGACGCCCCCAAAATTAGGTATACATCACCCATCTTGGGTCGTCAGATACAAAGTACAGAATACGAATACAACTTACTAATACAACTGTCGTGTATAATACGACAAAACATAAACTGTGAGTTTGAATACAAATATTATCTTCTAGAGAGTATTCATACTCAAAAGGAGTCCTCATTACATTTATTAACACACCATTACATAGAATAGTGAGGACTACTAACTAATACTATCATTCGGACCATCACTCCATTCCCCGACTTGCCCCAGCTACGTTCTCATTTCCTGAAGAGAACAGTGAAAGAAAGGGTGAGCTCAACTAGCCCAGTAAGAAATATTATGACTAAGATAATGCAGAATAAATTATCGTTAGCCTTCAACAATGTTAAACTGATAAAATATAATAGACATCAAGTTTAACTGTAGCGGAACAAGCAATCCATTAAAAGAGTCAAGTAGAAAATAAACTCTACTATCTTTTATGATTTAAAAGATTTTCCAACACTGTGATCGCTGAGACTCAGCTTAATAAAATAATCCACATCATCGAATCACCCCTGCACTACGGCCAAGGATATTCGTATATTCATTAATGGTCATGATCATGCCAACAACTGTCCATCAATGCACTACGGGCCAATGAGGACTTTTACCACATCATTTGTAACATTACGGTCATGATTACACCGAATAATCCCTGGTCATAATCATACCAAGTCCATCTATGCAATACATGCCACAGATGACTTTCAACATTTTATAAACATGAGGATGATGACAATGATATAAGAATTCAATAAAACAAGTTCAAGAATTAATTTATCCAGGAATTAACAACGTCCAAATTGTCAACATGATACTGCATTGTGGAGTAAATTTCAAGAATACTTAGAAGAATATTTTCTTGAAAAGATACTGGATGAAACGCAACTATCAAGGATATTCCACAAATTTAATGGAGTATAGAAGTCAAAACTTAACCAACTGAGTACAATAAAGAATGGAATAACAAAAGAAATCACCATGCATGCGATAGACCGCACAGACAGGTTATTCCAACAGAATAATAAATATTGGAACCAGGTCCGGCGTAAACGCACAGACAGGATATTCCGACAGAATAATAAATAATGGAACCAGGTCCGGTGTAAAACACACAGACAGGATATTCCAACAGAATAATAATAAAACGGAACCAGGTCCGGTGTAAAACACACAGACAGGATGTTCCAACAGAATAATAAACGGAACCAGGTCCGGTGTAAAACACACAGACAGGATGTTCCAACAGAATAATAGAAGAATGTCACCAAGTACAGGGTAGACCGCGTATACTGGTTATTCCAACAGAATAATAACAAATGGAATAACAGAAGTTCTCTTCATGAATATAAAAGAAATAATATTCCCTACCTTAAAAGAACTGGATATTGGAAAAGTGATGTAGCAGAATACTTTTATTCTCTCTCTCTTATTCTCTCTATACTTTCTCTCTCTATAACTTGAATGAATTCGTGAAAAATAATGAAGCCCTAGGCCTCTATTTATAGAAAAACTGAGGGTGGCTCTTGGTCTTAACGAAGGGTCAAATGACTCTTGGTCTTAACGAAGGGTCAAATGACTCTTGGTAATATTGAAGGGACAACTACTATTGACGAAAGTAATTACTATTGACCAAGGTAAATACTATTGACGAAGATAATTACTATTGACCAAGGTAAATACTATTGACGAAGATAATTACTATTGACCAAGGTAAATACTATTGACCAAGGTAAATACTATTGAAGAAGGTAATTACTATTGACCAAGGTAAATACTATTGACGACGGTAATTACTATTGACGACGGTAATTACTATTGACGACGGTAATTACTATTGACGACGGTAATTACTATTGACGAAGAGACTCTTAGATGATGACATATGGCCCCCCATAAAATAACCAAACTTACCACAACGTCTCAATAATATAACATATTATACAGATGATACTATGACAATAATTTAAGAGATATGATGCAGCAATTACTGTAGCAATAATTGAGTATAGCTGAGTGACTTCTCACGTAAGCATCAATAATCAATACCGTGTGCTACTATGCAACCACGCGTATTACTGTACTTTTACTACCGAGTAGTTCAACAGTTTTAACGGTTTTAACGGTAACACCTCAGCCGTTATTTTTATAGAAAGATAATTTTGTCGTTTTCTCAATCCGACAATAATTCCGTTGTGGGGTCCACCAATGATTGTGCCGTCGTACGAATATTCCCCGACAAAAAGAATATTCCCCGACCAAACGAATATTTTATAACAACTTGCTTACTTTGAAAAATTTATATAACTATTATATCAAATCCACACCATAATATAAAAAAATTATTTCAAGAAAAATTAAATATTTATTCATAAAATCTGGGGTCTCACAATGATGCTGAAGGAAACTTGCACTAATGAATAGCAACTCACCAAGTATCTAAAAACTCACAAAATATGCTTCATAATATAGAGAGAGAAAGAGAGAAAGCTTATGTTTCTGGTGTGATTTTCAATTCTAACTTAGCCCTCTATTTATAGGAAAATTTTGGTAGGTTTGACCTGCAACCTGATGGCTTTACCTGCTACTATTCCCACCCACCACATTTGAAATATAATTCAGCACATTTCTTCACCAACCACAAGTGGGGCCCACCAATTCTAGAATTTTCCACCAAAAATGATTTATAACCTGATTTCCGAATCAGCCACCTCTTAAAATTCATAATAAATCATACTTTCATTTTTAACGGTTCAAAATTTATGGACATATACTCAACTTATATATGTATAACATATCCAAAAATTACCACGATCCAACGGTCGGATTAAAAATTATAACCCCCGCAAAATATCTCAAAAACCCTAATTTTTAATACCTCCATTTCGACAAAAATACGGATAAAAATCTCAACATTAACTCCTTCATTTTTAACCACAAAAATATATCCCTCGTTTATATCCACATAATATAAATATTTCCTTATCATATGAATCAATAATTAATTATTCACAAATAATATTACAGAATCACATTTATGACAACCAGGCCGTTCCCAGGAAAGAGGGGGCTTTCCAATAAGGATTTCTCCTTACTGGCGCGCAATTAGATGACCAAACCTCTCCTTAGACAGAACTTTCTAGACATTGCCAATAATGTTATCTAATAATATTATTCATATAATATGAATTATTGATCTGATAAAGGAAAATACTGTGCAGCAACAATTATTGAAACAATAATAATATAAAATATCAACGCAGCAATTATTGAATCAATAAAATAAAATATTGAACAGTAATTACTGTAACAATTATTGAGTAGTGCTTTCTTACGTAAGAATCAATAATTTTAAAAATACTATGCAATACCGTGTGCTACTGTGCAATAACGCGTATTACTGTATTTTAACCACCGGGTATTCCAACAGTGTTAACGGTAACAACTACGCCGTTATTTGTAAAAACTCAAATTTGTCGTTTTCCTTCACCCGACAGTTATTCGTTATGGGGCCCACAAATAGCTGCGCCGTCGTACGAATATTCCCCGACAGAAAGAATATTCTACGACCAAACGAATATTCCACGACAACAATGATTATTTTATAACCACTTGCGTATTTTGAAAAAAATTCATATATCACCCGTAACTTTAACATTTATCAATTTAACCATTTACTGAATAGTAATTATAAGAAATATTGAATACTTTTATTTCATAAAATTCGGGGTCTTACAATTATTTTCATAAAAATATTTTTTTCATTTTCTCAATCCGACAATAATTTTGTTGTGGGGTCCACCAATGATTGTGCCATCGTACGAATATTCCCTGACACAAAGAATATTTCCTGACCAATCGAATATAATATGACAACTTGCATACTTTGCAAAATTTATAAATATTACCCACAACTATAACATTATCTCAAATCCACACCATAATATTAAAAAAAATATTTCGAAAAAATTAAATATTTATTCATAAAATCTGGGGTCTCACAGGTTTGGTCATCTAATTGCTCGCCAGTAAGGAAAAATTCTTATTGGAAAACCCCCTCTTTCCTGGGAACGGCCTGGTTGTCATAATTGTCATTCTGTAATATTATTTGTGAATAATTAATTATTGATTCATATGATAAGGAAATATTTATTTTATGTGGATATAAATGATGGATTTATTTATGTGGTTATAAATGAAGGAGTTAATGTTGAGGTGTTTTATCAGTATTTTGTCGGATTGGAGGTATTAAAAGATCAAATCGGTGTTCTTAAAGCCCTATTGCGTGAGTTATAATTTTAATTCGACCGTTGGATCGTTGTGATGTTTGGATATGTTATACATATATAAGTTGAGTATATTTTCACAAATTTTGAACCGTTAAAAATAAACGTATGATTTGTTATGAATTTTAAAAGGTGTTAAAAATCATCCGTTTGTGGATTTCGGTTATTTTTTTATTGGAATTTGGAAAAAATTTCTTCTACAAAGTTGTAGAGAATTAAATTTCCTATGGAAACAAGTGAGTTTTGAATTTTTCTGATAAAAGAGTTATTTATTATGAATTACTGAAGTTTTGAAAAATAAAATAATTTTTATTAAATTATGGGTGGGACCCACTTGTGTTAAATACACATGGGCTGCTGGAAATTTGTTCAATGGTGGCTTGTCTAAATTCCAACTTAGCACATGCGTAGAATTTTGAATAAGAAATAAAATATTTTATTATTTTAGTCTCCTTTGATGTTCTAGTATTTTCCTATAAATAGGTGCTTATGTTAGAATTGAAAATCACACCAGAAACAAGTTTTCTTTCTCTCTAGATTATCAAGCATATTTTTGTGATTATTTAGATACTTTGAGAGTTGCTATTCAGTAGAAGTTTCCTTCGACTTTTCATCCGATATTCTAGTCAGAAGTATTGTTCTTTTGAGATAAGAGATTTTAAGGGTTGTTATGTTTTTCATGTTTCGTAACTTTTTAGACCTTTAGAAAATTTTAAAAAAATTTAAAATGATATTTTGATGAGTTTTATTGATTGTGTTCAAATATAGTGATTTTTGGATGTATAGATTAAGAGTTATGAATTTTATGAGAAAAGTCTATTTTAAAAGTAACCGCTTATAACTCTAAAATTGATAAATTTTTTATTAAAAGTATATCTATATAATATCAGTGTACTTTGTGAATTTCGGAATTTTTGGATAAAAGTACAATTTTTGATAAATATCTAAATATTCGACTGTTTTGGTCATATGAAAAATAGTAGATGATTTTTAAAAATTCTGAAAAAAATATATGTTCAATATGGGACTATATTCTACTAAATCTCATAAAAGAAATTTTTTTGTACTGATTTGATATTTTTCATGAAAAGGGACTAGTAATGAGTAAATGAATTAAATATGTTATGTGAAGTAAGAAAATTGGAAAATAGGATTTTATGGCTTGAGAATCCTATATGAGGTATATGCAGATTTTTGATGAGGGTTTTGGTTATTGGTGATAAAATCTTATGAGTTTGACATTTTAGAATGATTAAATACATTATTTTAGTAAAGTGTAAATAATTAAAATAAATTGCTTATAAGTTTAAGAAATGTTATTCTTTTAATATCATTATATCGAAATATTGGTATGGATTTTATTGTGAAATTTTTATCTTTTTGTGTCGGAGTTACTATTCACGAGTTACTATTCACGAGTTAATATTCACGAGTTACTATTCATGAGTTACTATTCATGAGTTACTATTCACGAATTACTATTCACGACAAAATTAGTTTCTTTTTCTAACTAAATTATAGTTGATTTATGAATATTATTCTTGAAATTAAATCCATATTTTTATCATATTGTTTTTATTATCATATATAACATTTTTATAACCCTGATGTTAAAATTCTCTTTCACTTGAGTGTAAAGATGGGTAGATTATTGGTATGATCATAACTTTGGGTTCTCTTTGGCCAGTAGTGCAAAGTTGAATTATTTACTGGTATAATCATGACCATTGAATTTATAATTGAATATCTTTAGCTTAAGTGCAAAGGTGAAATGATCAACATGGTTATAATTATTGTTTATATAAATTCTAAAATGATTATTTATTTCTTTGAGATATTAATATAGTTGGCCTGTAGTGCAAATATGAACTGTTGATGAATATATTTGGCTTGTTGTGCAAATATGAACTGTTGATGAATATCTTTGGCATGTAGTGCAAAGATGAATTGTTGATGAATATCTTTGGCCCGTAGTGCACAGATGACCTGTTATTGAATATCTTTGGCCAGTAGTGCAAAGATGAACTGGTGACGAATATCTTTGGCCCGTAGTGCAAAGATGAAGTTATTAGAATGATTATGAACAGGAACTGTGATTTGGTATAACTATGATCTTTGATGTTTCAGGTAAAGACATGTGATAAAAATTATCTTCGTCCTAGGTGCGAAGAGGAATTTAGAATCACAATTATGATTATGAGTTATTCATATATTTGTGGACCAGAACTGTTGATTGATGTTACAGGGATAAAATATTGTTGGTAGATTTTTAACATGGAGAAGATAATAGACTTTATGGTCTATTTGACTCTTCTAATGGATTGTTCGTTCCGCTGCAACTATGGTTGAAAATTTTTATCATCTACCATATGTTCTAAATCTCTGATTTATTACTGTTGAAGGCTATTGATAATTTATTTATCTTTAGTCATGATATTCTTTACTGGGCTAGTTGTGCTCACCCTTCTGTTTCACAATTCCTTTCAGGTAATAAGAGTGTAGCTGGGTCGAGCGGGGGTAACAGGGGAATAGAACGGTGGTCATCATTTAGTAGTTATATTTGGTGAATCAAATAGGGTGAGGTGAACTCAACGTTGGAAGGGTGTTTTGTCACTATCATACAAGATGTCTAATGACATACAACCTCGTGTCATCATAAGACAGGGTTGTGCTCATCCACTTGCTGAGTATATTTACGAGCACTACCTATATAATCTTGGTGTTTGTTTGAAGTATAATTTTCAATTTGAGACAGTGGAGATAATGATATGTCAAGAAAAGACTTACCAGTGGAAAGAATATGATAGTAATTTTCTCTTTTTTCTTTGGGGTATATTGGGTCAACCAAGGATAATTCTGTGGACATATGATATCTATAATAACCTAGATGCATGGCCTCCCATGTACGAAGGTTTTCTTGAACACTTCCCAAAGATTTTAATTTCTAAAATAGTTTTTGACTATACCTTTATGTAAGATGTCATGGTGACATGCTACCCAAGTTGGTGTCAAGAGTCACAGTTGATATATATATTTGTATCAAAACTCACAACACATGAGTTGTTATATTTTGCACGACAATTGTTGTAATAAAATTGTAGTTGTTTTTTGTACCATGTATTTGGCGACTCAGAATGGGTTGGATGGAATGGACCTATTTTGGGTTCGTCACAGTAAATTTAGGAGAGACTCTTTTCAAAAATAACAATGATACTATCACATAAAAAAATTTGTATAATGTTCACATACACATATATGCATACTGGGGGCCCCGCCTGATATGTGGGGGTCACAAATATGTATGTGTGTGTATGTGAGTCTTTTTTATGTGATAATAACATTATTTTTTAAAAAATAGGATAGCCATCTCTATATTTGAAACAGAGTTTGAAGTTTTTCGTAGAGAGAGAGGAGAGGAAAATCCACAAGGATCAACTTCTATTTAAAACATAAATTCCTTCAGTAACATCTCAGTCCTACATTGTAGCATATGAGATACTTAAATTAAATGTTCACAGAAGGAATTTAAACTGTTATTATTAATTGGGAACTGGTATTTTGAAATACAAAAATGATATTTTCACATGATCTCTCTCACATAAATAGTGAATGGGTCTCACCTCCACGTGAGAGAGAGTAATGTGAAATATCAGTTTCCTTATGAATACTATATTCCGTTATGACATTTTGAGTGAACATGTGGTGAATTAAGATGATCTAAGAAAATATTATTAAAATTAAGGCATTGAATATGTTATAATTTGATTTAGACTCCAGATTTGAGCTGAATAAAAATTTTCCTTAAATGAAAGTAGTATGCATACAAGCCAATTATGTATGATGATAAAGCATATACTTTGTAATCAATCCTATTTATTTATTAATAAAATAATTATTTATTAAAGACATTTATTAAAACAAACCGAGTCAAATCCCGAGTCCAGAAAAAATCTCGGGTCAAATTTCAAGTCCGAATCGAATCAAATCCATCAAAATAAGGTCTCAAACCACTAGCCCAATAGTATCTTCTTGAGTCATCTTAGCCCACTGATGATTGGGTAATATACCCATGAATCGGATATACTTGAGCTTAAATATATGTATTCTTGAGTCTTTCAGTAGTATTTTTACTGTGTTTAAGTGTTTTTTTGCAGATTTGGGGACTGTAGGAGCGAACGGGGGATTTTATGCTACAAAAGGGCAAAATGGAAATGAACTGTAGAGAGCGCCGGGGCGCTGGTCGTTGAAGATCGTTGACTAGGGTCACGCGTTGACCTGTCGTTTAACCTCTGAATGGAGGTTATTTGAAGCCTAATTGGATTGGGGTTGTGGCAAGCTATAAAAAGAGATTAAGTGCTGAAATTAGGGAGGGGATCATCATTCATTCATTGGGGGCTACACAAAGGATTACTTGAAGACTAAGGATTGGCTCAAGAGTTTCTTTTTCTTCTCTTTATTTTCAATTTGTAATTCTTTAAGGATGATTTGCAAACGATTATTGGTTTTTATTTCCGTTATGAACTAATTCTTTAATTAAGATTTCAATTGAACCTTTATGGTTATAAATTAGTTATTCAGTTTATTCTAATTATTTATGTTGAAGTGAATTGTTTATCATGCCTTGCATCTATTGATTAATTATTTGGCCAATAATTACCTTGTTACTCTAGAAGGAATTGAAAGAGGAATTCTAGGGTTAGAACTGTGTTTGATAACGTGTGACTTATTTATTTGTACAGTGAATAATTAGGTTTGTGAATTGAATAGAAATATCTGTTCACCGCATGTAACACGTAAGGAATTGGAATTGAAGGAGTTTAATTCACTTGTTTTGCATAAGAATATAGCAAGATTAATCTGGATTAAATAAAAGTCAATTGATTACTTGGAAAAGGACTTTTGACATTTGAGAATTCCTGTTAACAATTCAGTAGACATAATAATTGGGATAATTGGATAATTGACTTATAGTTCATACTTGGGGAAATTGAAGTCTTAATCTTTATTTATCGGAAGTCATTCATTCAAATCTTAGTTTATTTATTTGCTTATTTTAGAGTAATATCTTTAATTGTTTAATTTAGTTTCAATATTGCAGAAAATCATAATTTGTCATTGTTTAAATAAAATTGGGTTGATATAATACTAGTAGTTGGAATTTGTTAATTAGAATTCTCTGTGGGATCGACACTCTATTTTATCACTTTATTACTTATTGACCGTATATACTTGCACGTTTGCTTTGATTGTGAAATCAACCAACAAGTTTTTGGCGCCGTTGCCGGGGAAATTTTATTAATATTAATTTCATATTAGTTATAATCAATTCGATCTTAATTTAAACGTTACTTATTTTTCTTCTGGAATTGGCAGGAATTCTTGTGAGTGTATGCACACTAGATCGAAAGCTAAAAAGGAACTTTTTTCGTATACAGACGATATCGAAAGGAAGTTTCGAAAATTACGGTTGAATAGAGAGGCTATACATTTGGAAGAAGAACTGGCAGACCAAGAAATACCCATGAACATGGCAGGGAACGAACATAAATCACTTAGGGATTACGCCATGTCGAATGTCACGGATATATAGTCGAGTATTAGGAGGCCATCAATCAATGCGAACAGTTTCGAGATAAAACCGGGGATAATTCAGATGTTACAGAATACATGCCAGTTTGGGGGGAATTCAATAGACGATCCTAATGAGCACATCCTAAGTTTCTTGGAAGTTTGCGACACCTTCAAATTCAACAATGTATCGGAAGATGCTACAAGGTTGAGAATGTTCCCGTTTACCTTGAAAGATAAAGCGCGAAGTTGGTTACACTCTTTGCCTCCTGGCTCAATTACCACTTGGGATGACTTAGCTCAAAATTTTTTAGCTAAGTTCTTCCCACCAGCGAAGTCAGCAAAACTACAGAATGATATTCACACTTTCGCACAATTTGATTCAGAATCGTTATATGAGGCGTGGGAAAGGCTTAAGGATTTGCTCCGTAAGTGCCCTCATCATGGAATTCCACAGTGGATGCAATTAGGGATATTTTGTGATGGTTTGCACTCGTCCACGAGGGCTAGTATTGATGCAGCAGTAGGGGGAGCGATCATGTCTAAGAGTTTTGATGAGGCATATCAGTTGTTAGAGACAATGGCCACCAACAACTATCAGTGGCCCATGACTAGGTCTAATCACCCGAAAACATCAGGAAAGTTTGAAGTGGATGCGATGACAGCATTAACAGCACAAGTGGCCGCAATGGCTAAGCAAATGGAAACATGGCATCCACAATCCACACAGCAGGTAGCAATGGTTTGTGAATTATGTGCTGGGGGTCATGCCACGGATCAATGTGCCATAAATTCTGAATCAGCTCAATTCGTAGGGAGCTATAATCGATCAACTCAACCGTACCCGACTCAAAATGCATATAATCCAGGTTGGAGAAATCATCCGGGGTTTTCGTGGAATGACAATCAAGCAGCAGCCCAAGCACCTAGACAACAAAACATATCCGAATTTCAAAATCAGACTCAACAACAACCAAAGAGGAAATCGAGTTGGGAAGAAGCCTTGGAAAAATTCATTAGAGCATCTGACAAAAGGAACGAGGAACAAGACAAAAAATTGAATCAAATAGAGCTGAATATGCAAACCCAAGGTGCATCGATAAAGAATCTGGAGAATCAAGTGGGGCAAATAGCACATGCATTGAATAACCGTCCACAAGGAACACTCCCGAGTGATACAGAAATAAATCCGGGCAGAAACGAGCGTTGCAAAGCTGTAACTTTACGCAGTGGGAAGGATTTGCAAGAAACGGTTAAGGAAAAGGAAAAGGGGGACAACGTAACAGCTGAAAGAGAAGAAGTTATGGAAACCGGGAAACATAAAGATGAGATCGTAGAGCAGAATGCACCGGAACAGACTATCACAATGCCGCCCATACCGTATCCGCAGAGGTTTCAGAAATCTAAGTTAGATAAGCAGTTTTCAAGATTTTTGGATATTTTTAAGAAATTGCATATCAACATCCCATTTGTCGAAGATTTAGAACAAATGCCGAGCTACGCTAAGTTCATGAAGGATGTGTTGTCAAAGAAAAGGAAACTGGGTGATTTTGAAACAGTAGCGCTAACCGAAGAATGCAGCGCAATTATCCAGAACAAGTTGCCTCCAAAGTTGAAAGACCCAGGTAGTTTTACTATTCCATACGACATTGGTAACCAGTTTTCGGGGAGAGCATTGTGTGATTTGGGGGCCAGTATAAATTTGATGCCATTATCAGTCTACAGTCAATTTGGACTCAAGGCACCAAAACCGACAAATATCAGTTTATTATTGGCGGACCGATCAGTTACATATCCACGAGGTATTGTTGAAGACGTATTAGTAAGGGTGGATAAATTCATCTTCCCAGCAGATTTTGTTATCTTGGACTGTGAAGCAGATAAGGACTTTCCCATCATTCTCAGGCGACCATTTTTAGCAACAGGGAGAACATTGATTGATGTACAAAAAGGAGAATTGACAATGCGAGTTGAAGATCAACAGGTCACCTTTAATGTCTTTAAGTCGATGTCTTATCCGAAGGAAAAAGGTGAGTGTTTGCGGGTGGATATAATGGATGAATTAGTTAATCACAAGTTCTGCGGAAACCACTCAGAGGACCCGATAGAATCCATGTTGTTCGAAATAGACGACTACAGTATTGAAGAGGACATGGAGCATATCAAATGGTTGGATTCAGCATCGTTCTTCAGGAAAAACAATAAACCATTCGACACCCTTGATAAGTCCAAAATGGAAGGTAAAAATGCAAACCTTCAATAGAAGAGCCACCATAGTTGGAATTAAAGCCACTACCGTCTCATCTTGAGTATGCTTATCTAGGAAAAGATGCGACTCTACCAGTTATTATTTCGACGGAGTTAACTGACACGTAAAAGGAGAAACTGCTACGAGTCTTGCGAGAGTTCAAAACAGCGATTGGGTGGACTATAGCGGATATTCGAGGTATTAGCCCATCTTTCTGTATGCACAAGATTTTAATGGAAGAGGGGTCAAAACCAACTATTGAGATGCAAAGAAGGCTAAATCCCATTATGAAAGATGTGGTAAAAAAGAAGATTATAAAATGGTTGGATGCCGGTATTATTTACCCAATCTCAGACAGTTCGTGGGTAAGTCCTGTACAGTGCGTACCAAAGAAAGGGGGTATCACAGTGGTGAAGAATGAAGCTAATGAGCTCATCCCTACTAGAACCATTACAGGATGGAGAGTATGTATAGATTACCGCAAGTTAAATAAAGCCACACGTAAGGATTATTTCCCCTTGCCGTTCATTGATCAGATGTTGGATAGGTTAGCGGGACATTAATTCTACTGTCTGCTAGATGGATATTCCGAGTATAATCAAATTGCCATAGCTCCGGAAGATCAAGAAAAGACCACGTTCATATGTCCATACGGTACGTTTGCATTCCGGCGTATGTCTTTTGGTTTATGTAATGCGCCGACAACCTTTCAATGATGTATGATGGCTATCTTCTCCGATATGGTCGAACAAAATTTGGAAGTATTTATGGATGACTTATCTGTGTTTGGTGATAGTTTCGACTTATATTTGAAAAATCTGATCTTAGTGTTAAAAAGATGTGTGAAAACTAATCTGGTGATTAACTGGGAAAAATGCCACTTTATGGTGCAAGAGGGAATTATTCTAGGGCATAAGGTTTCTGCATCCGGATTAGAGGTAGATAGAGCAAAGATAGAGACGATTGAGAAACTACCTCCTCCATCATCTGTGAAGGGAATACGAAGCTTCTTAGGACATGCGGGGTTCTACAGACCCTTTATTAAGGATTTCTCCAAAATCTCGAAACCTTTATGTTCCCTCTTGGAGAAAGATGTACCGTTCAAAATGGATCAGTCATGTATCAAAGCATTTGAGGTACTAAAGAAGAAATTGGTCTCTGCTCCAATTATTGTGGCGCCCGATTGGTCTTTACCGTTCGAGTTGATGTGCGACGCCAGTGACTACGCAGTGGGAGCAGTGTTGGGACAACGTCACGACAAGATTTTTCACACTATCTACTACTCTAGTAAGACATTGACGGATGCCCAGTTGAATTACACAACCACCGAAAAAGAGTTACTTGCAGTGGTGTTTGCCTTCGACAAATTCAGAGCTTATCTTATTGGCACCAAGGTAATTGTCTACACTGATCATTCTGCCATTAAATATCTGATTGAGAAGAAGGATGCCAAACCGCGATTAATACGATGGGTACTGTTGTTACAAGAATTTGATCTAGAGATCCGGGACAGAAAAGGTACAAAAAATCAAGTGGCGGATCATCTTTCTCGGTTGGAGAATGCGGAGGTATAGAAGGAAGACAACATATTGATTAATGAAAAATTTCTGGATGAACAACTATTCCGAGTAACCACAATATTGCCTTGGTATGCTAACTATATGAATTACGTGGTTGCCAAAGTGTTACCACCGGATTTGACCTCACAACAACGAAAGAAGTTCCTCCACGATGTGAAGCAATATTATTGGGATGAACCGTTTCTGTTTAAGGCTTGTGCAGATCAAATGATAAGACGTTGTGTGCCTCATGAAGAAATGGACAGCATATTAGGCCATTGTCACTCCTCAGATTACAGAGGTCATTATTCCGGCGATCGAACAGCAGCAAAAGTGATACAATCGGGATTTTTCTGGCCTTCTCTATTCAAAGATGCCTACCTTTATGTGCTGAAATGCGATCGATGCCAACGCATAGGTATATCTCCAAGAGCAATGAAATGCCACTCAATTCAATTTTGGAGGTAGAACTGTTCGACGTTTGGGGTATTGATTTTATGGGACCTTTCCCGTCATCTTTCAATAATCAGTACATTTTGTTGGCGGTAGATTACGTTTCAAAATGGGTAGAAGCCGCAGCGTTACCCACGAATGATGCCAATGTTGTCCTCCAATTTTTAAAGAAAAACATCCTCACACGATTTGGGACGCCGAGGGAAATAATAAGTGACGAGGGGACTCATTCTGTAATAAGCAGTTCACTAAATTGCTTGTAAAGTACGAGGTTCGTCATAAAATTGCTGCCGCATATCATCCCCAAACCAATGGGCAAGCGGAGGTTTCGAATAGGGAGGTCAAGCGAATTCTGGAAAAAGTGGTCAATTCGTCACGAAAAGATTGGTCATTGCGTCTTGACGATGCTCTATGGGCATATCGAACAGCATACAAAAATTCGATCGGCATGTCACCTTACAGAATGGTATATGGAAAGGCGTGTCACCTCCCGGTGCACACTGGGCCATACGAAAACTTAACTTTGATCTACAAGCAGCCGGTGAGAAACGATTACTTCAGTTGAACGAGATGGATGAATTCCGGTTTAATGCGTATGAAAATGCAAAACTCTATAAGGAGAAAGTCAAAGTTTGGCATGATAAGAAAATCCTCGATCAAACAATTGAACCGGGCCAACATGTATTACTGTTCAACTCACACTTGCGTTTATTTCCTGGGAAATTGAAATCCCGGTGGTCCGGGCCATTTATGATCAGATCTGTCGCTCCACACGGAAACATTGAGGTCGAAGAACCAAATTCTAAACGAAAATTCAAGGTGAATGGTCAGCGACTTAAACATTACTGGAGTGGACCCATCGAACGTCAATCCACTATCATGCACCTTGCTGAACCAGTGGACAATTGAGCAACACTGCAAAGTCTGGCTGACGACTATAAGCTAAGCGCTATAGGGAGGCAACCCAAGAGTTTGTTTAATTTATGTAATTCTATGATAGTTAATTAGTATTTTCAGCATTTGAATCACTTATTTTCATATGTGGATATGTTAGAATAATTTCCTGCACCATATTCTAATGAAGGACCAACCCATTGCCTATAACCATGCTGCGCCCCGGCGCTAGGCACCAGAATTTGAAAAAAGAGCCCCGCGCCCCGGCGCTGGTTTCCAGTTCATTATCAGCGCCCCGGCACTAGACCACTCCATCAGTTTTTGCCTCTCAGTGCCCCGGCGCTATGTCTCTATGCAATTCCAGTGCCCCGGCACTGGGCTCGCTCATCAGGTTCTGCCGTGCAGAGCCCCGACGCTGTAGGAAGGTTCAACCTCAGGACGCGAATTAGACTCCTATTTAGTTTAAAATACGCCTTTCCCACTCCATCCCTTCCAACTTCCTCGCACGATTCAACTCCTCATCTGGTAACTGATCCTTAAACTTTATATAACTCCCAAAACACAACACCACATATCATATTGGGATTTCTGTTTGCAACACAATTCTCATTCATTCGCTCAACTGCAAAGGTATGTTACTACACTCTATTCCATAGTTGGTGAAAGCAAATCTTGTTAATTGTGAGAAGGGTAAACTAATTTACATCTTGATTCAATATCTCTACATCTACACTACAATTGTTCATCCTTTGGATTTTGATTATCTCATAATACCGGCATGTGCTTACTGTTATTTGTGCACCACGTTTGGTTGAGATATCATGCATATGGGATGATTGTCTTCCAGGGAGGTGTTTTGATAGAAAGCTAGTGTGGTTTCAAGCAAAGTATGAATTGCCCACAAAGTGTTCAATATTATGCCTGAACCAAAATTTTTATTCAAATCGCACCATTCTTACACACTGAATTTACTTGCTGTTTTACCATCCCAACACCATAAATTCACTGTTAAACTTTTATATCATTTTTGTGAGGGGCTATAATGTCTGAAGATATACGTTGGATTACATTACTATACACGATACCCTTGTACGCGTAACTTGTGTTGCTTTTGCAAATTGTGCATGTTGTCTATAAAATACGCCTACGTAGTTCACTTGGTGTCCCATACTACTATGTGTTTCTCACAACTCCCATTCATGACACATAAGGTTCGATCTTTCAAATTGTGGGGGCGTTGTTACGGGCATACATGTCCCACTTTGCTTTATTTTCAATTCTAATTCCTTTTTATGCGATTTTCATGCAGATTTCTCTACATGGCTTCCAAACGTCAACGCAACGATAGTTCAGGAACCGCCTCAGCCCCGCCGAGATTTGATAGTCGACGATTTGTCTCTGCCAAGGCACAGGAACTCTATAACCGTATGGCCACCCGCTCATTAGTCCCCGAACGTGGTCTACGTCCCGATCAATCCAAAGATGGGGAAATAGCGGTAATGATTGAGGAAAGAAACTGGTTCTCCCTAACCGAACAACTTGACCCGGCAGTGATTGCAGTCGTGAAAGAATTCTATGCCAACGTTTCAGAACACGATCACTATGAAGTGTTTGTAAGGGGAAAAACCGTGGAAATCGGAGAAGAGGACATAAATGGGTGCTATCAAATGGATTTGGAGGATCTTAATGATGAGTATGCCGATCTTCTGAGCTAAGGTCCAGACTATGAGAAAATAATCCGAGAGCTGTGTCAACCGGGCACCACATGGACAGTGCATGAACGTGGAGCATGACCTTCCCCCATTCTCATCTAAGTCTGTATGGGAAGGCGTGGTATGCCTTTATCTGTGTCAAACTCATGCCATGAACACATGTGAGCCATGTCACAAAAGAAAGAGCGGTGATGTTATATTCTATTATTCAAGGCTTACAAATAGATGTCGGTCACGTGATCCAGCAGTCCATTCTCCGAGCATCTCGAGGTGGAACCACAGGAGGTTTACCCCATCCATCGTTAATTTGTGTTCTATGTGCCAAGTTTGGGGTGAAATGGAAATTGGATGAGATGATTCAAACGCCTATGCCCGTGTTGGACCACAAGTTGATCAACAGGTATAAAGTGTGGACAGGTGGGGCAAATCACCTTAGGGGATTGGGTTTTATAATTCCCCAAGTTGAAGCTTCTCAAGCTCCACCACTCAGGCTCCACCTACTTATAGCCCATCTGCAGCAGCTCATCGTGGTGTGGTTCCCGAAGCTGTCCAGCGGGAAATAGACGGCTGGTTTTAGAACATGGAGTCCCAGAATGTACACTTGTCTGAACGTCAAGACGTGATTTTCAAATTCTTAGTTGACCAATTTGCTGCACAGAATGCACTGACCGTCCAATTACATCCGGGCGTTCACCTTAGCCAGTTCCCAACTGCTCCTGTTCTACCTGTATTCCCCCCTTCCTATCAAGAGATGAGCGAGGATGAAGATGCCCCACCCGAGGAATAATCTCGTCAGGGTAGTTAATTTTTATTTCTAATGTTATTAGTTTGTGGATTTGGATTGTTATTGTTAGTTAAACATTGCATTTAGGATTGCATGATACTTCCAGCGTTTGATAGTGCGTTTATTTGGGGGCCAATGATGAAATTAGAATTGCATGAACAAGTCTAGTAAGGATTGTTGAGCTAGTGATATGATTTTCGTGACATGATTTAAATCTTTATTTATTTGACTCTGTTATTATAAGGATAGCACTTTAGAAAAATGACCATGTTAGCTATGATAGCTTAAAGGGATAGATAAGAGAGTTCTAAAGGATGAATGCTAGTGAAAAAAAGGAATGATTTGAATAGCTAGTGAAGATTGAATTTAGACAGAAACTCAAGTTTGGGGAAAAAATATCTGGAATATATAAACATTGTGGCATGCTTGTCTAGTTTTGTGGCCTTTGTTACTTGAGTAAGTAAGCCCGAGGGGACTGTCTCTACACCTAGCGCCCTAAGGTCTTAATGGCTTGGGAGTCGTTGGTCGAAAGCTCGTTAAGGTGGCATTGAAAAGCCTAAGGGAATAAGACAATGCATAGTCATGAGAAAAAAAAATACAAATAAAGTGGGAAAAGTGCAAAAAGCCCCTGGTATAAAAAAAATAGAAAAAGAAAAGCATAAGTATTCCATTTTGACTCTTAAATTTGGGTAATTGTTTGAGTTCAGTTGAAGCAAGTTTATTTGATGAGTTCTCAAGTTTACATTGTATGGTGCCTATTAAGAAAGCTATTATCTTTCATATTTTGTTGTTCATTGGTTAGCATGGTTATTGAACACACACTCACAATATCAGTAATAACAGATTTGGATTCATGGAGTGTTGGGATATTATTGATCTACTATAACATGATGTATTAGCATGTTTTTGTGATTTTTCTGAGGCCTATGGATATACATGAGCTATTGAATTGCTGGAATTACGAGCATTTAGTTAGTTGCATTTGCATGATTTGTCGTTTTCGTATTGTTTAGTATTGTTTTGTGTCTTGTTGCTTGAGGACACGAAACAATTTAAGTTTGGGGGTATTTGATGATTGGGTAATATACCCATGAATCGGATATACTTGAGCTTAAATATGTGTATTCTTGAGTCTTTCAGTAGTATTTTTACTGTGTTTAAGTGTTGTTTTGCAGATTTAGGGACTGTGGGAGCGAATGGGGGATTTTAAGCTACAAATGGGCAAAATGGAAATGAACTGCAGAGAGCGCCGGGGCGCTGGTCGTCGAAGACTGTTGACTAGGGACGCGCGTTGACCTGTCGTTTGACCTCTGAATGGAGGTTATTTGAAGCCTAATTGGATTGGGATTGTGGCAAGCTATAAAAAGAGATTAAGTGCTGAAATTAGGGAGGGGATCATCATTCATTCATTGGGGGCTACACAAAGGATTACTTGAAGACTAAGGATTGGCTCAAGAGTTTCTTTTTCTTCTCTTTATTTTCAATTTGTAATTCTTTAAGGATGATTTGCAAACTATTATTGGTTTTTATTTCCGTTATGAACTAATTCTTTAATTAAGATTTCAATTGAACCTTTATGGCTATAAATTAGTTATTCAGTTTATTCCAATTATTTATGTTGAAGTGAATTGTTTATCATGCGTTGCATCTATTAATTAATTATTTGGCCAATAATTACCTTGTTACTCTAGAAGGAATTGAAAGAGGAATTCTAGGGTTAGAACTGGGTTTGATAACGTGTGACTTATTTATTTGCACAGTGAATAATTAGGTTTGTGAATTGAATGGAAATATCTATTCACCGCATGTAACACGTAAGGAATTGGAATTGAAGGAGTTTAATTCACTTGTTTTGCATAGGAATATAGCAAGATTAATCTGGATTAAATAAAAGTCAATTGATTACTTGGAAAAGAACTTTTGACATTTGAGAATTCCTGTTAACAATTCAGTAGACATAATAATTGGGATAATTGGATAATTGAGTTATAGTTTATACTTGGGATTATTGAAGTCTTAATCTTTATTTATCGGAAATTATTCATTCAAATCTTAGTTTATTTATTTGCTTATTTTAGAGTAATATCTTTAATTGTTTAATTTAGTTTCAATATTGCAGAAAATCATAATTTGTCATTGTTTAAATAAAATTGGGTTGATATAGTAATAGTAGTTAGAATTTGTTAATTAGAATTCTCTGTGGGATCGACACTCTATTTTATCATTTTATTACTTGTTGACCGTGTATACTTGCACGTTTGCTTTGATTGTGAAATCAACCAACCCAGCACAGGCTCCCAAAAGGTCATGACTTGAAGGTACTATTGGTAGTAACTTATTTCATTATATGCGAACAAATTTTTCCCTATCTTTCGATGTGGGACTGGGGCGTTACAAACTCCCCCACTTAAATTTCTGACGTTCCCGTCAGAACCGATCACACACATATCCCAAAGATCTTTGCCACTCTAGCCACTGTGGGATAATACCGGCTGACTTCGTGTCCCCACCTCCGGACCTCCATCTCTCTATTGTGGGATAATACCACCAACCTTCGTGTCCCCACCTCTGGCAACCCGATCGAATGACCCGACCCAAGCTTTCGAGAGTCGGCTTTGAAACCATATGAAACACCCCATTTCCTAAAAAGGAAAAGGAATGTCATGAACAAGCATAATAAATACAAACCTATAAATCTCAAAATATCTCCAATTAAATTGAACACCAATTGTCACATACTCCAATTTAACTAGAAGGAACTCCACATTTACATAGTCTCTACAATTAAGAAAAAAAATGCCAAAATGGCCCAAACATCCATATACAAAATATTAGGAAAAATCAAGTCTAATAATTAGTCTCAAAAACTAATCTACTCATTTGGATCAAAGGTAGCTATCATCCCACAAATCCTGATCACCCCTAATTACCTGTCGAAAAAAGAACACAGCGTGAGCCAATTGCCCAGTACGGATATAAAAATGCACATATATAAAAAAATATATATATGTACCGAAAGAACTGAATGAACAAACAATTACAACTAATAACCAAATATGAATATATCGAATTTGGTGAGACAAGGTATAAATGATTAACACTGTCGAAACGACAACTATAGTCAAAAGAATTTCAAACAAAATAAAGCTGAGTCAAATGGTTATAAGGTAACAATTTCATACTGAGCTCAAATACAAATAGCCGAAGGCTAACAGAATACATCAATACTGATAAGTGGATTTTATATCCACGAATCGTTATTCATTTCATGCTTAATCGTAGCTATTTTCTTGCTTTCATGTTCTTTTTTATTTATTTTGTGTTCTTTCATGTGTAGGGTGGTTGTTGTGATGAATAATGAGAAAAGAAGGTATTTGGTGCATAATCGGAGCAAGAATTGAAAAGTGCCAAAATCAGTTAACAGGCCCCTAGCATGTCGGGGTGGGACCTTTTTGCTTGTGTACCCCCGCCGGGGAATTCTGGGCATTCCTGTTGTGTCTTGGACTCTGCTGGGAAATGGTTTCTAGTATTGGAAGAGCATATGGACTCTAATAAAGGAGGGACTTCGGCTGAAACATGAGGGGATATGTATGGCGTTACAAACAATAAAAAAAAGGAGTAGACGAAAAGCATTTTTACAGAGATTAATTCCAGAAATTGATAGCAAGCTTTGGAGGAGTATTTTGAAGAGAATTTCGGGACGATTGTAGATTAAGGCTACGTGAAGGGTGGTTTCGCATTATTCTTCATCTTAGTTTATTATTCATTGAAAGGATGTTCCCTTTAAGATATTCAGTTGTTAATTCATTCATTATGAGCTAATTTGCTTTTTAGGCTTATGATGGATCCTTAAGTGAAACGATGGTTTTGTAACTTTGATTTCCAGTTCAATAAATTATTTCCCAGTTTATCTATATTAATTTGAGCGTGAAATTGTGAATTGCCTGATCAACAATTCGTTGTGGACTTGTATGAACTCGAGAGACGAAATATAGTCTAGACTTAGTTATTATAGCATGTGTTCTTGAATTTTGTGAATAGCAGAATCTTGATGAATGTTAAGGTAGAGATATGCTTGACATCACAAATAATCGGATAGAGAACCTGATCTTAAACCTTCTTTAATTTCAGTTCACATAGAGATATAGTGAGTTGGTTGAGTAAGATGTTTAACTTGTTTCTATCTAAATTGTGGATTTAAGTTAATACGGTATTAGTGCATCGAGAAGTGGCTAATACTACATTCGTGTTTTTGATTAATAAACTAGGATGGTGAGTTGAATTGAAATAAAGGTGTGAAAATCAGAGTGAAGCTTAGGGTGAAATTATAAGTCTAATTCTCCATTAATTATTGAAATTATAGATTTTGACATTTGTGATTGTTTTGTGGTAGTTTATTTATTTATTAATTTAGTTTTTATAATCTTAATCATTGAATTTGATAGTTTGATAAAATTAGGATTAATTGAAAATTGGTAATTGTGAGGTTTAAAATTTTGCTAAGTCTCTGAGGGAACGATACTCTACTTACTATTATTGTAACGACCGAGAAGTTCGGATCCTTTGTAAAATACTTGAAAGAATTAAATAATGAATAAAATAATATTATTTGTTATTATTATGTGTTAATAAGATGTATGTTGTTCTATAACCTAGAAAGATCGGAACATAGTAGTACTTGAACCACGTGAAGGAATTAAAGTGTTTGAATTTTCAAGACGAAAATAAAAGTTTTCCGAGAAAGTTTTCGAAAAACACTATTCACCGTTTACCGCTTAGGAATTATTTTTGAACTTTCGAGAAATACGTAATGTTATATTATCGAGGCGAGATGGATTATGTAATAATAATCTAAGTATGAAAAACGCAAAATTTCGCATGCGGACTTAATTTAAGAATGTTTAGTATTAATTTCTAATGGAATAGAATTGTGAATCTTGTATAAAGAATAAGTCCAATAAGATTAAAGGTATAAACCTATGTGGGGTTAATATTTAGCCCATGTGGTTAATGCTATAAAGCCCAAACTATATTAAAGCAAGCCCAAAAGATAAGTTAATTAGATTAAGAACTAAGCCCAAATAATGATCCACTAGTGAATAGGATCTATGGGCCAACCCGTGGGTAAAGTAGTGGGCAAAAACTTTATGTGATGCCAAGTACTTTATGTGAGGATCAAGTGTTGTGATGAGCAAGAAAGATGAGTGGCTAGTAAGTTTACTTAGTGGTTAATTAGATGAATAGTAAGGAGGTTTAGTAAGGAGGTGGAAGGTATTAATGACCAAAGTGCCCTAGCTTTGAAAGCACTATAAATAGCAAGTTAGATTTTCATTATTTAGCTTGTTCAAATTTCACCAACAATTTCTAAGATAAGTAACTTATTTGGTAGAGAGAATAAGCAATTGTAAGCCCAACCTTCCATTGTTAGATTTCCAAAAGAAGAAGAAGTTAGTCTTCAAAGGTAATGATCTCATAATCCTATATTCTTCCATCTCTACCATATTAGTTTGATAAGAACAGGGAAATCTAATGAACTTATATGCTAAGAACATATGAGAAGTGGATAAGTAATGAACTTGAGCCGAATAAGTTATGAATAAGTAACTTGAACCTAAGCAAGGCATAAGCTTATGAAGAATATTAAAGAATTTATTAAGTTATGAACTTATAAGAAATAAGCCATAACCTAATGTGAATATAAGTTGTTGTATCATATAAGTTGAGATGTCTAGTTAATGAAATAAACGTAATTGGAATGATGAACAAATCACTAGTAATGAACTTTTGCCGGAATTCATACGATTGGACGATAATCGTCGAATTCGTGAAAATATCGGAATGGAAGTCATATTTTGTGTTTGAACTCGGAAACGTTGGTTTTCGATGGAGACAAGTCATATTTGGCATTATAGAGTTGCGGAGTCGAAAATGGACGGATTCCGACTTAGAACGAAGAAACGAGCGTTGAACGTTCACGAACGTTTATCGTTTTATTAAAAATGGACTAATAGGTGGAATTTTAGCAAACGAAGTTGAATAGATAAAATTCTTGCATGAACACGTAGAGGATGTAATTTGTGAACTGTAGGCTCTTGAATGAGCCAATTCAGACTTATAACGAAGAAGTTACGAGTCCGGGAATCTCACAAGTTTGAAAATCTGTCAAAAATTTATGTGGCACAGAGTCCACGCCGCGGCGCGACTCTAAGCTTAAATGACCGGCGCCGCAGCGCCAAAGTGAGCCTCAGCCTCTGTTAGTTGGTGCCGCAATGCGGCCATATCAAAAGAGACTCGCGCCGCAGCGCCGAGTCCCGTTTCTAGGCAATAACAAGTGACGCCGCAACGCCAGCCTTATAACCTATACCATAAAGAATGTTTACATATTGAGCATGAATAGTAAATGATGAACACATAACTAAAGATCTTAATGTAACATTGTTAAGACATATTAAAGCCTTGAGTATGATCACTTAGAGTTAAAGAAAGTCAGTTACTTGTGAGCGTGAGAATGACGTAACGGAAAGCCGGAACCAATAAATAACAAATCTAATATGTAATTAGATTGAGAAGAAGGGTAAGATTCTTTAGGAACCATATATGTTTATTCATTACCTAATGTGCTATGTGATGTTATCATCTACTGTAGAGACCTTAAAGACCTACATTGCATGTGTTACAACTATGACAGATGCTTAAGGCTAGTACTCTAACCCTTGTTCCAGTTCGATTTGGACAAGCTTTGTGATTCATGTATTCTTACGCATGAGTTAATGTCTAATGAAGTCAAAAGCCAATTCATTCGGCTAGACTTATGCTATGTTGAATTTCTTATAATCTATCAAGTATTGACGAGGATTTACCAAACTAATATTGTTGTGGTTTTCAAAAGGAGGCTGAGTATGCTAAATTGTTTTGTCGTCAAACGACAAGCACATGAGGTTGCCACAACTTAAACGTATACACGTTTAATGAATGTAGTGTTGATCAACATAGAGTACTATAGGCTGATCACCTGGACATGCTCGTAAGCTATGCCGGACTTACGGACTTAGTGCCGGGACGTCCTTTTCAAATTACTTATGAAATGCTCATGGTCTTGAACCGGAATTGATGTTTTACTAAATATTGTTATTGTAAAACATTTTGAATGAAAAGGAGTGCTATTTTGAATTATCGATAGTACTTCATAACTATTGTTCAGTTATTGAAGATTTATGATTCCAATGTTTCAAGCATGCTAGCTTTATTAGAATTGTTGTACTTGCTGAGCTAGTTAGGCTGACTCTTGCTTGAACCATATGAATGCAGCTAAGGTCGAACGGACTGATGGATCCGACAAGGATAAAGGGAAGGCGAAGGCAATCTCGTAGATTACTTATGTAATAGTATAGTTTTGTAAGAATAATATTTGATATTATGACAAAGACAAATGTAATGGTTATAAAGAACCTGGGGAATGTTAATATTATTTTGAATATATATATGACATATTCGTTCTTTTGAGGCATTTCAATTGAATGTTTGTGTGAACTGTAGCACCGTGGAGCACCATCTGTCGGGTTGAAAGATACCTGAATTTGGGGGCGTCATAGGTTGGTATCAAAGCCTTAGGTTATAAAACTTAAGGGGGGAAATAAAAACCATAAGTCATAACCTTAAGAAAAGACAAAGAATAAAAGATGAAAATTAACCTTATAAAAATGCATTAGATATGTTATGTGTTCTTCTTTTATTCTACTGACTTGTACTAATCAAACTTTTTGTGTTCTTGTAGATGTCAGGAGAAAATAGAGATGTACAGGTAGTCAGTGAAGGGTCGGTGAATCAGATAGAGATCATACCGAACCCCGTAGCAGCAGAACCTGAGATAGTAGTTGTAAGACCCCAACTTATTAATGAATAAAATCAAATTTTCTCTAAATATTATTATGAATAATAAGGGGTTAATTTGATATAATACTTTGGTTATGGGTGAAATGTGCAAATTTTATAAAATAAGTAAGTGGTTATAAAATATTCATTTTGTCGGGAAATATTCGTTTGGTCGTGGAATATTCTTGCTGTCGGGGAATATTCGTACGACGGCGCAGCCTTGTGTGGGCCCCATAACGGAAAGCGATTGGATGAAAAAAACGATAAGTATAAGTTGTTTATAAATAACGGCGTAGTTGTTACCGTTAATACTGTTGGAATACCCGGTGGTTAAAATACAGTAGCACACGGTATTGCACCAATTATTGATTCTTACGTAAGAAGGCACTACTCAATAATTGTTACAGTAGTTATTATTCAATATTTTATTTTATTGATTCAATAATTGCTGCGTTGATATTTTATATTATTGTTGTTTCAATAATTGCTACTGCACAGTATTTTCTATTATCAGATCAATAATTCATATTATTTGAATAATATTATTAGATAACATTATTGACAATGTCTAGAAAGTTCTGTCTAAGGAGAGGTTTGGTCATCTAATTGCGCGCCAGTAAGGAGAAATCCTTATTGGAAAGCCCCCTCTTTCCTGGGAACGGCCTGGTTGTCATAAATGTGATTCTGTAATATTATTTGTGAATAATTAATTATTGATTCATATGATAAGGAATATTTATTTTATGTGGGATATAAATGAGGGATATATTTTTGTGGTTAAAATGAAGGAGTTAATGTTAAGTTTTTATCAGTATTTTGTCGGAATGGAGGTATTAAAAATCAGGGTTTTTGAGATATTTTGCGGGGGTTATAATTTTTAATCCGACCGTTGGATCGTGGTAATTTTTGGATATGTTATACATATATAAGTTGAGTATATATTCACAAATTTTGAACCGTTAAAAATGAACGTATGATTTATTATGAATTTTACAAGATGACTGGTTCAGAATTATTGAATTTTTGGAGTTTATCATTTTGATGAAAAATTCTAGAATTGGTGGGCCCCACTTGTAGTTGGTGAAGAAATGTGCTGAATTATATTTCTCTCTCTAGATTATTGAGTGTATTTTGTGAGTATTTAGATACTTTGAGAGTTTCTATTCATCAGAGCAAGTTTTTTTCAGCCTTATACCGGTATTCCGACCAGAAGTACTGATATCTTGAGGTAAGGGATATTATTTTCTTCTTAAATGATATTATTTTCTTCAATATCATTATGCTGAAATATTGATATGAGTTTTTATCAAATTTGGAACTTTTTGTGTCGGGGTTACTATTCACGTATACGACACTATTCACGTATACGGTACTATTCACGAATACGGCACTATTCACCGAAAAATAAAATTTTCCCCTTTTGTCCAAGATGTCTATTATGGTTACTATCTTTGATTGTATCCATGTTTTGATCTTTATTTTTTGAATTCTGCTTCACAATTGATATTATAAAGTATTATTGATCTTGGATAAAACTGTTTATAAGAATCCCTAATATTTATCCTTCTATCTCACTGGATTCGTTCTCTTTAAGATATTTTTCATCATCCTCAGTCCTAAATGATGATATTACTGAATATCTTTGGCCTGTAGTGCAAAGATGTATGATTACTTGATGAATATCTTTGGCCTGTAGTGTAAAGATGAACAGGTGTTGAGATGAACATGACTGACAGGTGATACAAATGAATATCTTTGGCCTGTAGTGCAAAGATGAATATTTGGATAAAGATGATTATTAAATGATGTTACAGGGATAAAAATATTGATGATGGACTATTAAATCTTAGAAGATAGTAGAATTCTTTCTCTACTTGACTCTTCTAATAGTTTGTTGTTTCCGTCTGAGTTGTTGATCTAAAACTTGTTGTCGATTATATTCTATCAGATTTTCCCTGTTGAAGACTAACGATAATTTGTTGTATATTATCTTAGTCATAATATTCTTTACTGGGCTAGTTGAGCTCACCCTTTTCCTTTTTGTTCCATTTTTCTTCTCAAGAGGTGAGAACATAACAGGATCTAGTCGGGGTATGGAGTGATGGTTCTAGAAAGATGTTTTAGCAGTCCTCACTATTTCTGTAAAATAGTGTTTGAATAATTGTAATGAGGATTTATTTGAGTGTGGATATTGTCTATAAGATAATATTTGTATTTAAACTCACAGTATGTGTTGTCATATTTTGCACGACAATTGTATTATTGAAGTTGTAGTTTGCTTTCTGTACCATGTATTTGGCGACTCAGAATAGGTTGGATGGAATGGACCTATTTTGGGGGCATCACAGTAGTGGTTGAGTCTGGAGATTCAGAGAGTCTAGACTATATGTCTGTGTTTGACGGTATGTTGGAGGAAGAGGTGGGGGCAGTGTCCTTCAACCCGGTAGCTATAGCAGCAGAGATGGCTCCGGGGGGAGTCAATGATGTCCCTTTTCATGACAGTGTTGGATAGAAACATTCACTACTGTTAGGAGGTTAAGGAGCTAAAATCAGAGCTCTAGGTGTGATAGAAGACAAGACGGATGTGGAGTCCATGTGGGAGCAGGAGCATGATGAGAGAATTTTGGCTAAGGACAAAGTCC